>VXAX01003967.1:60251-78031 GCA_013399835.1 Leptocoma aspasia | reverse complement strand
AGTCCCTGTTCAGGAGGGCGCTCAGGGCTGTGTGCAGGGTGTTCCTTGGCACCCACCACCCACGGGAGCAGGAGCAGCAGTGCCCTGCTCCCAGTGCCAGGCAGGTGCCTGGAGATGGCTGCTCCGAGCCTCAGCAGCGTCCTCTCAGAGAGTGACACAGGGAAGCACAGCAGGGATGGATGCAGGGACAGTGCCTCAAGCATCTGGCTGTCCCCAGGCCATCCTGCTGCCTGACTACTCCTGGCCATGTCTTCGTGACACCAGTCTGTGACTCCCCTTCAGACATTATGATTAGATCTAGTTCATTTTTATCACATGCATTTTGCAAATAGACTGTGTTTTATATGTATTTGTATATAATAGGTTAGAATTTTTCTTCAATAAAACTGTCAGTTTAGCCCAATTAACTGAGTTGTGTGCATTTAAAAAATTGGTTCAACACAAAGAGCTGAGAAAAAGTATAGTTTTAAATTTCAGAGGGTATTTTTATTAACTCTAAGCAGGTGACAGCAGGCATCAGAACTATCTTACAGTTCTTATATCTGCTTAGGGAAGACCTCCTGCAGCAGGAGGGCAAGGAGCAGCTCTTGCCTCCCTGACATGGTCTTGGTGGCTCCATGGCAGACCCAGGCAGGTGAGTGTCATGGATGGGATGGGATGGGACAGGGATGGGCCTTCCTCTGCCCAGGGCCAGCCACTGTGCTGCAGCACTGCAGCCCCATGAGTATAAGGCATGTCTGCACTACACTGAGACATCCTAAATAGACAACACCAGTATGTGGCCTAGCAGGAGCTGAAAATGATGAAGTCAGAAGAGTATTTGGAGTGTCCCTAAGGAAGGCTCTGGCCTTATGCTTTTGGTGTCAACTGCTTAATGTCAGTCTTGGACACAGGACATTAAGGTGATGCTTGATTGGATTGAGTACATCCCATTTTTGAATGGACCCTCCTTCGCCTCTCTAACAGTTCATCTCCCTTCTTAAGCTCAGTCTGTAAGACTTAAAGAGTGTTAGGCTAAATAATAAGTGTGTGTCACCTGCAAACAGCCACACTTTGTGGACCTGGCTTTATGACAANAGTCCCTGTTCAGGAGGGCGCTCAGGGCTGTGTGCAGGGTGTTCCTTGGCACCCACCACCCACGGGAGCAGGAGCAGCAGTGCCCTGCTCCCAGTGCCAGGCAGGTGCCTGGAGATGGCTGCTCCGAGCCTCAGCAGCGTCCTCTCAGAGAGTGACACAGGGAAGCACAGCAGGGATGGATGCAGGGACAGTGCCTCAAGCATCTGGCTGTCCCCAGGCCATCCTGCTGCCTGACTACTCCTGGCCATGTCTTCGTGACACCAGTCTGTGACTCCCCTTCAGACATTATGATTAGATCTAGTTCATTTTTATCACATGCATTTTGCAAATAGACTGTGTTTTATATGTATTTGTATATAATAGGTTAGAATTTTTCTTCAATAAAATTGTCAGTTTAGCCCAATTAACTGAGTTGTGTGCATTTAAAAAATTGGTTCAACACAAAGAGCTGAGAAAAAGTATAGTTTTAAATTTCAGAGGGTATTTTTATTAACTCTAAGCAGGTGACAGCAGGCATCAGAACTATCTTACAGTTCTTATATCTGCTTAGGGAAGACCTCCTGCAGCAGGAGGGCAAGGAGCAGCTCTTGCCTCCCTGACATGGTCTTGGTGGCTCCATGGCAGACCCAGGCAGGTGAGTGTCATGGATGGGATGGGATGGGACAGGGATGGGCCTCCCTCTGCCCAGGGCCAGCCACTGTGCTGCAGCACTGCAGCCCCATGAGTATAAGGCATGTCTGCACTACACTGAGACATCCTAAATAGACAACACCAGTATGTGGCCTAGCAGGAGCTGAAAATGATGAAGTCAGAAGAGTATTTGGAGTGTCCCTAAGGAAGGCTCTGGCCTTATGCTTTTGGTGTCAACTGCTTAATGTCAGTCTTGGACACAGGACATTAAGGTGATGCTTGATTGGATTGAGTACATCCCATTTTTGAATGGACCCTCCTTCGCCTCTCTAACAGTTCATCTCCCTTCTTAAGCTCAGTCTGTAAGACTTAAAGAGTGTTAGGCTAAATAATAAGTGTGTGTCACCTGCAAACAGCCACACTTTGTGGACCTGGCTTTATGACAATTACTCACACTGAACTTGTTTTTTCCCTCTTTTGAACAGAGTGCTCCAAAAAATACTGACTTTACTTTTTCCACAAGCATTTCACCAGGTACCTGAGTGAGGCAGCAGGACCTAAAACCTTTCCCGGCCAGTGCTTCGGTGCCACTAGGGGTCCCCGCCGCCCGCGCATCCCGCCGCATCCCTCCTCACCCTGCCTCATCCTGCTCCCTCCCATCGCGGCGGGAGGATGCGCCTGGCGGCCGAGCAGCGGGATCGGGAGATAAGGGAGACCTTGTCACTCTCTACAACTAGCTGAGAAAAGGGTGTAGTGAGGTGGGGGTGACTCTCTTCTCCCAAGTGGCAAGCAATAGGATGAGCTACACCAGGGGAGACGCAGCTTGGGTATTAGGAAATTTTCTTCACCGAAAGAATAGCAAGGGACAGCCAGGCGTGGTAGAGGTCACAGGAATAAAGGACAGCTTCTACTGGGCAAAGCTGTGTCTCAGCAGACTTCCAGTTGCACCAGGGATACACTGTTTTGAGGCTAGAAATCTGGGTGTCCTGATATGTTTGAGGATTTCAGGATAATCTTGGTAACAGGCATTTTTAAAAATGTTTATAAGAATTAGGTGTTTCAGAATGAGGAGCTGGCAGAGTCAGCTGCAGACAAATTCCTGTACATCCTAGAGCCCCTTAAATTTCTGGCCAGAATACAGTGTCTTTTGGTACTGTGATTTATAGTGGGGTACTTCCTACTGCTGAAGAGAGAGAAGAAATTTTTCTCTCTTGAGAGCCCAGCAAGGACCATCATTCCCTCCAGATCCAGCAGCAGGGCAGGGATGCAGCCATCACCCCTCCTTGTCTACTCCAGTGTACAACAGTGGCCAGCTCAGGTTCCAGTCTCCTTCTTGTCTCTAGAGAGCACCTCTGTACTATGTCAGGAATGAAACCCTGTCTGCCACAGTGGCTGTTTGTAGCAGAATTCTGTGATGCAGAGGTTGTCTGAGAAGGAAACTCCACGTTTAGTTATTCTAAAGAGCAAAGCATTTACCTCCAAAGCTGCAGGTCCCAGCTCCCAGTGCTCTCTTTGTCTTGGGAAACAATCATGTCTTTCTGGTCTCTTCTGGAAAAAGCTGTCGTTGGCGGATACTGCAATCCAAGCACCTTAGAGGAGAGGATGTGGCAGGCTGTGATCTGGGTTTGGTGTGTTCAGGATAAGCATGGATATGCAGGCTAATCCTCAGGCTGAGAGAGACTTATGTTTTGAGTTTTCCCAGAAGCAGAAGTTGGTGAACTTTGGGGAACTTTAATTTGAAAGCTTGTGGGCATTTGTGTTGTCAAAAACCTTCAGGATCAGTTAGCAGGAATCCTGCAGAACACGTATCTGGATTTGGGTATTTAAATACCCCCTAACCTTTCTGTTTGTCTGAGCAAAAGTGACTTCAAATGTATTTTGAGATTATGGCTTCCCAAACATGCAGCAAAGGCTAAACTAAACTCTAGATTTCACATTAACTGGAGCAGGCTTAATCGAAACATACCGTGTTGATCTCAAAGATTTTTTTTTATCTTCATGGATTTTCTTCTAAAGGCTTTTATACCCAGGCACTTGAGCAAAGTGGCCAAATTGCTCCTACCCCATGCACTCAGTACTACTTCAAGGCTAAGCATAGTTAGCAAATAGGAACAATTTAGGTTTTCAACTTGGGCTCAAAGCTATCTGACACCTTCTTACTAAACAGTTTTTCCCGCACTTGAATGGCCTCCTTTCTTCAGCAAAAATGAATTTCCAAATCAGTCCCAAGCTAGATAATTTCAGCTTCAAACAAAAACTAGGGAGGCTACTTGGCAAAGGGAATGGAGGTGAGGGGAAGCTTTTTTCTTCAGCTTGCAGCATCCTCGGCTCTTCTAATGCCAGATGTACTTTTAAAAGCAGCATGTAAATTTGACCTTAGCCTGCTCTGTTGTAAACTGACAAATTATAGTCATTATGTAACTAAAGTAATTTCACATTGCAAAAATACATGTTTACAAACACTTCCTATTCAAAGGGAAAAAGAAGGCACAGCAAGAAAAGAAGTTGTTTAAAATATTAGTGGGTGACATGGACAGTGGGATTGCAGCCTCAGCAAGTTTGCCAATGACACCAAGCTGTGTGGTGTGGCAGACATGCTGGAGGGATGGATGCCAATCCAAAGGGACTTTGACAGAATTGAGAGGTGGGCCCATGTGAACCTTATGTAGTTCAACAAGGCCAAGTGCAAGATCCTGCACCTGGGTCAGGACAATTCCAAGCACAAGTAGAGGCTGGGCAGAGAAGGGATTGAGAGCAGCCCTGAGAAGAACTGGGGGTGTTGGTGGATGAGAAGCTTGACGTGACTCAGCAATGTGCACTTGCAGCCCAGAAAGCCAAATATGTCCTGGGCTGCATGAAAAGTGACACAAGAAGCAGGTAAAGGGATGTGATTCTGTCCCTCTACCCTGTTCTCCTAAGACCCCACCTTGAGTACTGTGTCCCCAACATGACAAGGACATGGAACTGTTGGAGGGAGTCTAGAGGACATCAGAGGGCTGGAGAACCTCTCCTATCAGGCTAAGAGAGTTTGAGTTGTTCAGCCTGGAGAAGAGAAGGCTCTGAAGAGGCCTTCTAGCAGCCTTCCAGTATGGAAAAGACATACAAGAGAGATGAAGAGGGACTTTTTATAAGGGCATGTAGTGATAGAGAAAGGAAGAATGGCTTTAAACTTCCCATGCCTGGAAGCATTCAAGGCCAGATTGGATGGGACTTTGAGCCCCCTGCTAGGGTGGCATTGAAAAGAGTGCTAGTCTGTAGGCATTGGTGTATTTGACCTCATTTTTAAACCAAGGACAAAGTCCTCTGAAGCTTTGGCTAGAAGACAATATAGTATTTGCTTTCTGCTTTCTCTTAAACAATTTGTCAGCATTGAGGTTATCATGTTTATTCATCTGGTATGCAGCAAATGTAATGCCACCCTTTTTGAACAGAGGCTGTAAGAAAAAACAGCCTGTAGATTTCTGCTGCTTTTAAGCTTTTTTTCCTGTGAAAACCCCTGTACAGCAGGACAAAAGAATGGCCTGTCTGCTGCAGGTGCCATCATCCCTAGCCATCAGATCACAAAGTGTAAATCTCTAGGACAAAGCCTTAAGTAATTTTTAATTTATTTACAGTGTAGAAATTCACCACAAAAGGTCAGAAGAAAGCATTTGTCAGAATCAGACAAGGTCCCTTTGTGAATTTTGTGGTTGGTTTTTAATTTGTGCAGAAATTTGGCATGTCTTCATCGCAAGGATTCAAGCCACTGATAACACTAACTACAAACAAATTCTTCTGGTTCATTGTTTTTGGTTTTGTGGCCAGTGCATCTGTATACTCACAATATGTGAAAAAGGTTCCAATTGTCTGACCATTTGAATGTTCCTGGGCTAAAAACTTTGAAAACTTGTAAAACAGATTTGAGGCAATTTTGTCCAGTCTCTTTCACTCCTGTCCCTTGCCTGTTTGAAGGGCTCATTTTAAAACAGTAAAAAAGGGAATGCTGCCCAAGAAACACCGGGTTTTTCTTAACTGTCTCATCTGGAAGTTATCTGTCTTTAGCTGTGCTGTAAGATAGAAACAGCTTCCAATTTACACACTCCCATGCTTGAAACGGTGAGCATTTATGCTCAGTGATTTTTGTTTTCACGCCACCACCAGACATTTGGACACCAAAGATATTTGGAAGGTGAGAACTTTGAAAACCTCCCTGGAAGAATCTTAAGAGTAAGAAGCCAAGCAGTGTCACTGAGCAATGATTTTTACATATGTTAAAATTCAAGGCAGGCAAACCACCACGAGGGTGCAGTGGTAAGGCAGCCTTTGCTGGCAGTGGCAGAAAGCTTTAATTCGCTGCTCCTGTTCTGAGGGGTCAGATGATGATCTTTACATCGGCTCACTAAAGGAAATAATTTAAACATAATTAACTTGAGCTAACACTGAAACTCTTGGGAACTTGATGGTGCTCAGTGCAAGGGGAGGTTTAACTTGCTCTTTATCAAGGATGTGATATTACTGTTTGAATTAAGACAAGTCTTAATTAAACTTGACCTAAGTGAGAAAACAGCTGGGTGAATAATATTACATTTGCTCAGACTGTAGTTTAGTGTAGTTCTAGAGTGGAGAAGGACTAAACTATTGTTTTACTGAGGATTAATATAGCAACTTTTTTTAATTATTATGAAATGATGTTCAACTTTTCCATTGCTTAAGCCTGGTTCTCACTTTCTTCTTTCAGTAATTGTTTTTTAGGAAAATGCATTATAAATCAACCTTCTCACCATTCAGCTTTGTTCTCTATCTAGCCATCAGGAAACAGGTTATTTTATGTTAGCCTTTTTAGATATGCTGTAAAGATGGACATTTGTTTGGGGGGAGGGGGTGTTAATTATTTTTATTTTTAAAAACGCACACAAAACCCTAAAGCAGAAATCTCTACAGCAACATTTTTGAGGAGAAACCTAGAAATCAAGTACATTCACATAGGAAGAGACTGACAGCTGAATGCAATATTTTGAAAAACAGTATTTGTGTCCTAGACTAAAAAACTAGACTATATTTTGGTAGTTCAAATGAAACCTGCTCCTTTAGACAGAAGCACCAAGCTAGATGCTTTACCTGCTTCCAATGCCTTTAGAGAACAGCCCTTGTTTCCACAAAACCAGACTAGATTTTTGGAACACTGTCTGATTTGACAAGTACAGTAAGAGAGGAGAGGAGGAAGTTTGTTTGTGTGCCTGCCCCCAGAAGAGGCTGCTTGCAGCTTCAGAGAAGACATGGATTCCCTCCCCTCTTGCACTGCCTGCAACCTACAGCCCTCCTGCAGCATCCACCTGCTCAGCTGTGAAACGCTGACTGTGCCAGGCATCTCCTCTGCAAGGTATTGTAAAAAAACCCCTCAAAGTAGTGTCAGAGGCTTGAGAATGGTTTTTTGTTTGTTTTTTTTTTGTTTTGTTTTGTTTTTGTTTTTTTTTGGGTGTTAGGTGCTTGGGGTGCCATTCTCATGTTCCAGCCACCCTGAAGGCAAGCCTGCAGCCCTTGGCACTGAGGATGGCCTTGCAGAGTGCACCTACCTGGTGCACCACAGAGCCACGAGCACCTGATCCAACACCCATCCAGCCAAGAGAATGCAGTAAAATGCCTAAATTAGCTGTATTCACAGACCAAACTCCCCAAACCTGAGGGAGAGATGACACTTTGCCAGAGCTAGCTATTTAAAACACCAAGTGAGTTTCTACCTTATGACTTTGTCTAGGTGCAACAACTTGAAAATCAAGTAATCTACTGAGGTGCCATATCTTTTTCACAAGAGCATGCAAATGTCTCCTGCAATTTTGGGACAGACCATCTTTCTGAATTGGACACTTATGCTTCTCACCTGCTCATTGAGCCAAAAAAAAGAAAAAAAAAGAAACCAAAAAGAAGGCTTTTCTATTTTTTGGAAAGAGAATGATAGAGGGAGCAGATGAATGTTTTGCTGTACGGACTAAGATGACCTGAAATGAAAGCAGCTGTGCAAAATAGCCAACTCTGAGATCTGTCTCCATGATCAGCAAGGCACACACAGCATTTCCCAACTGAAGCTGGCCAGCCTGGTTGGACCTGCTCAAGCACACAAATCATATTCTTCAGGCCATCTCCATTAGAAAACACTCCCATCCCCCAAAAGCTCTGTCCCCTTCCTGGCACCTGTCTCTTGCAAGCAGCTCTCACCCCCTGCAATACACCTTCAAAAAAATCCCCTCTGCAGCCTGCTGGACACAATTCCCTTGCTCTGAATCACTTTGTGCAATTAAGACAAGGTGAGTCTGGCCTGAGTTTAGCCTTCTGGCTGGTGGTGAGAATGTGCTGGGATGCTATGTAGGACAGAGATGGTGTTTTGGTGAGCTGGGGCTACTGTGTGGCCACGTTGCATTGCCCTGGAAACGGTGAGAAAGCCCTGCTCTGGAGGCTGCTTCACAAACGGCTGCTGGTGGCAATAGGACATCTGGAAACCACGTGGAAGCTGCAGATGGTGAAATGTGGTACGTGGGAAGCATGTGAATTGCTCAGTAAGCCTCTAGGAACAGTGATGGAAACTCCTACATGGTAGAGACCTTCCCTGGGTGTCTCAGGAAGGATTTTATCATCGCACTGCAAGCTAGAGCTTACACTCATGCAAAAAATATCAAGGTTATTTCTGGATAGGGAGATTCAGTCACCTTTCAATTTTAGGAATTCTGCTGGGCAGTTTGTGCGACAGAGAAGTAGGAATAGAATGGTAATCATAGGTCATGTAATACAATCCTCTACAGCAGGTACAACTACACCATCAAGTCCTGATGACTAAGCAATCTCACCTTTAATTTAGAAGCTTTTTTACTGCTGGAAAATTGTCACAGAAATGTGATTCTCACAGTATTAGGAGTCAGTCGTGTGAGCCAATATAATTTGAGCTTTTTGGTTTTTCTTGCCTTCACCCAGTCTTTAGACAGTCATGGAGGGAAAGACAAATCATGTAACTTAACATTATATTGATTTGTTTCCCCCAATTAATATTTCTTGTTTAAGATTGCATATAAAGCTTAAAATCCCATAAATTAATCCAATACTGCAAGTCTACCACAAATTCTGTTCTTAGCATGAATTCTGCTGTGAACAAAGGGTCTTGTTCTCCTCTTTAGTCCTAGTATTTGTTTAAATTTTCTTCATTTCTCCCTTTCGGTCATTGTGCTAGTAGAATCTGAACTGAAGACCACTTCCATGGGAGTTGTATCCACAAACTTGCAATAGGTAGACTTAAGAACCAGCAGTGATTCCCAGGTGAGGAGAATGAGATGGCTCTGTATCTGAGGGTGATTCCCTGGTGAGGGGAAACGAGAAGAATCTGGTGAGTCTATATCACAGAGGTTGAAGGCCAGCAGCTTTTCTCCTGCAGTCCTTTTCTCCGACCAAAGGTAAATAATTTTCATTATAATTGAACATTGTGTCACAAATCACATAATAAACTAGATCAAAGACTTCCTTATGAGGGATAACTGAGTTTTTGGTGGCCAAAAAATTGGCACCTCTTGAAGATGCTGGAGAATAGAATTACTGCAACAGCTGTTTCTGCAAACATTACCTTCTACGTCTTTGGCTTTAGTAAAAGCAGACAAGCAGGGTACTCCTCCTAAAAATGTGGTTTGTGGCTTTCTTTCAAAAGGGAGAGAAAAATCTCCTTTCATGATTTCTTATTAGGTGATAGGGAGAAGGAACAGCTGAAGTGTTTTCTGCAGAGGTCCATCTCTGTAATAATTAGAAGCAATTGAATTGACATTCATTATTTTCCTCATAAATATCACTCCTTTACCTTGATTTCCTTCCTGTAGCCTCTGATGGAAAATGTAATGTTTCAGATGTACTAGTGGATACTCCCACTAACCAGCTAGGAGAGGTTATTCAAGCTCTGTTGGCCACTTCCCAGAACACAGATTTTGCAGGAACTGCCATCTCTTTGCTCAGTCGTGACAGTCAGCATTTTATACTGATGACTCAACAAGAGAATATCCCCGTGCCTTTCTGGTCAGCGCCTGAATGAGGAAATAAAAGCCAGTTGCAGGGTTTGCAGTTTATCTCTTCAGAGGGCATAGGAGGAAATTATGAGGAGGGCGAGCAAATCTGTTGACAGGAAAGATTCGTGCTACAAATGAAGGAATACTCTCAGGAAGAGTTTATGGGAAAGGACTGTTTTCCAAGAGTCTTCATTAGATGTTTTGAGAGAGCAGGGTGGCTCATGCAGAGACAGCAAGTGTGCAATAATGCTCAGGACTGCCTTCTGCCAAAGGCCCATGAAATTCTGAAGGTTCCTGCACTTGGTTTCTTACTGCTGACAATGTACAAAGCTGTCGGGTGTTTTGAGGAAGAAAGGATCACATGGTGGAGGAGAATAGATGAGAGGATTAAAATGAACATGCAAGCTAGTTTGTGTACTTTTTGATCAGCTGATTTAAGGGTGGGGGGGGAACAAGTTTAAATCATGCAGGAAACTGCTGCCTTTCAGACCCAAGTTGTATTTTCAGTCATGTTATCCATCTGCAATAAAATAAGTGCATGTGCTAGCCACAAATATTATTGGGATGAATGTGCATCTGGAAAAGCAGTGTTCAAACCCCATCCTGTGTGATCAGCCATGTGGCTGACTTGAACTTCAGAAGCAGATTACATCAAGCTGCAACCACTTCTTCTGCTTCAGGGGGTAGCTGAGGGGTCTGCTTCATTTTCAGAAGCCAGCATTCTACATCTGACAGTGGCAATTGGGTGTTGAAAGAAGAAGCTATTCTTTTAGATAGCATTTATGTATGAAAAATTCTTTAAAAAGCCTAAGGAAGCTGATGCCCACATACTGAGCTGATGGTAGTTTTACTATGGCATATTTGCACATATCTTCTTCCAGAACTGGTTAAGCATCCATTTTGTGTATCAAAAAAACTTCTTTGCAAAGCTGGTTGGCTAAAGTGGTGACATAAAAAAGCCAGGAGTCACTGCTTTCCTCTTGTGACTGAAGGCAAAGTGCCATTTTTACATGTTTAAAGTAGCATATGCTAGTGCACAGATGGACAATGGTGCTGACAGATAATTATCTGCACCCGTCTGCATAAATCAAGGGAAAGTTAAGACATGCTACATCTTTCTCTTAGCCCTGTGTGGAGGTTTTGAAATGCATGAGCGCACTGAGCAATGACTGTAGGCCGATGGCTAAAATATTCTGAGAAACTAATTGGGTTTGTAAGGACATCTCATGGTATCGTGGCAACCTGGGCCCAGAGGTTAACACACCTAGTCATTTGGAAAGCATTGGGCAAGTCATTTTAGAGGGCATGAGATGTGTTTTGTTATCTTCAAGATACCACATATACACCAGGGCTGTAGTTTATCTTTACTGTAATTCCACTTCTCTGGGCCATGGATATCTGGACCCCTGCTTATCTGAGCCTGGTGTTTTCCCACTCCTCTCAAAAGGCAGGAACCTAGAGAGTGATCCAGTGGAGATGTGGACCCTGTAGACCAGGATAATATAAGCCCACTGACAAGGCACGGGCTCTTTCCAGCCACGTTTCCGATGGCTCACTCAGAAGATTGCTTAGCCATCTATCAATCTACTACAGAAAACTCTCATCAAATCTCTTGGGAATAGCCAAAAGTTTGGCTACTAAGAAATCTCTTTGGATGACCTTGCTGGCGTGATTCAGTCATTCTACTTGGAGGTGGAAGTTGTGCAAAACCACTTTTATGTCTGAAATGAAATGTCCTTCCCAGATTGTAACTTGAAGGGAGACTGATGACTGAAGTTGCTGTTAACAAGGCTACCACAGGCACTAACAAAACTTTTTTGTTGTTTCTTAAAACTGGTTTTATATGATATAGCTAAGAATATTAGAAGGATTCAAGTTGTCTGATTTGTTCATGGTCGAGGGACTGTCAGAGAAATTACTCCTTTACCATAAGTTATGTACACATCTAAAAAATCCAGACTCCCCCCATGTATCCACAAGCAATTCCAATGCTGTTGGAGAGGAAGAAACTCCAAGTTCTTCCAATGAAACATTAGTGATATAAGGATCTAGCTCTGTTTTGAATGAAAATGTAGGGATTTTTTAGGAAAAACATGTATAAAGTGGCTGTAGATACATTAAGGCTAGGAACTAAATGGAACATGTTCCTTTTCTTTGCTCAGCAGAGTTGTACAATAAATCCTTTGCAAGACTCTCTGGTCCTTGGGTTACTCCATGAGTTTGAAGCTGTTCTTAGATTAGAGCATCTTCCTAGGAAATAAATGGTGTTGCAGTAGTTTATCTGCAAGAGTGAATTTTATTCCTGAGGTTTTGTGGCCACTTTTTAAAAAAAAATGCTGTGTCTAAAAATGAATATGGTATATGAACCACTTTACTCAGTTTACTTCCAGTGGGAAGCTGACCTGTGGTCCTCAGATTTTCCCTTAGTCAAGGGATAAACAAATTTAAGTTCCCAGAAAGAGCTATCTTTATTACATCTAAAATAGAGCAATGTATGGGTTTTAATTTAATCAGTAATTTCAACCTCTCCAAGCTACCATTATGGCTTTCTGTGAAATCTTGTAAAAATAAAAATATCTTAGACAAAAATAACACTCCCTCATTCTAACACTGTGGAGTGTCTCAGTACAGATTTGGCACATCCTCTGAGGCTCTATCAACAACAATCTGAAATAGGCTGATGTAAAAGGCAAATTATAAAAGTAAGTGGTGTTTAGTGTCTGGTCCTGTATCCTCTGAGGCTTCTGACATGCACTCTGTATAATCTACAATACTCACAAGATAAAATAGTGGGCATTAGAGGCTGGGCAGTAATGGTCAAGGTCAAAGTCAGTTCTGCAAAAAAATGCATTAAATTCCTGTTCTGTTAAACTTTTTCACTCAACTTGATAGCAAAACCCAGCATCTTCATTCTTTCTCAGATGTGCTTTACAGATCAGAAGTTTCTTCTGCTGCATAATAGTAATATATATACATATATATAAATAGGATTTGTGATAGGAGAGCATTTTGCAATCTCTTGGTGTAAATATGCATAACTTCAGCAAAATAAATAAGGTCTATATTATTCTCAGACGTAAGTGACTTTGTTTAAAACCATCTTTCCTAAAATTGCCTTGAAGACTACGTTAATACTTAACAATATTCCTCTTGCGGGCAAACCACTGTAAAATGCACTTTTTCAGCCTGCTTGTTTAAAGTAAGACTTGTAGAATGGTAACACCTCCTAACAACAAAAAGACAGCTGGAGGTCTGCAGGACTGAAGCAGCAGCACTGATGCCACTGCAGATGAAGCACACCATCAACATAATCCTTTTTTTTTTTTTTTTCTTTTTTTTTTTTTTCTCCAGAAGCACCAGATGGCAGCATTTTTCCCTCACTGAGTGTGATCTCATCCTCTCAGATTCACTCCTGGGATCATCAGGCTTTGAGGCTTTGTAAGCCACAACGACCTCAGCTGAACTGCACCTTCTCTGTTGCCACCTGCTCCTTTTTCCTACTTTTATTGGACGTGCAGAGTCACATTCAGGTGGCCTGAACACAATCCAGGCCCTTGAAGTTGTGGTTGCCTTTTGCCTGTGCAGGTCTGAGAGTCTAAAAAGAATCATTAGCATACAGGTACACAAAAATTTAGACCCAGAGAATACGGCTCTGACCTCTAAATTTTCCACATCCTCTAAATATTAAGTATCATGAAGTTTATTTTATATTCTTGTTAACTCTTTTCCATACACACACATGCACAATGCCATACTTGTTTACAAGCAAGTTTGGCATGTCTCCTTTTCTATCAATGCTTTATTCCTTGAATAATATTTCATTGTACACAAGTTATGTATGACAAGTTATGTGCCACTAGACTTGTAACCTCTGTTGCAAGAACTCAGTTCTGGACAAATAATCTGAAGCAGGGCAGGGATTTTGAGAACTAAACTGCAAGCTCTGGGTTTTTATGCAGTTACAGATGTGGCCTAAAGCTTTGTGGGCTGGGAATTGTTATCCTGCCATTCTCTGTTCTGCTTCTTTCCTCTATCCTCATGTTCTTGCTTTCAGTGGTGCTTTGTTTGTGATTTTGTCTTAGAAGAAAAAAACCTACACATTATGTCCAGCTGTAACAAAGTATTCTTAAATAATCTACCTTTAAACTTGGATTCTGCAGCACTGGGATGCAAATGTTTATTTATTTGAACTATGTGACTAACACTGACAGCATAAGAAAGGCTCTTTATCCAAAGTGGGGCTGATTTGCTGGGCCCCAGAGGGTGAAGGAATAGCAGCCCTGGCTGCTGCTTACTTTGACTGTTACTCCATCAGGTTGCTGGTGTTTCTGCTGTGGTGACTGTGTTAATGCTTTAAAAATGCTATGAGCTCAGTAGTAGACTATTTGGGGATTGTATAATTTATTAACTTCTGACAAGAAGGCCATTATTTTTCTGAAGAACGTGTGACAAGGGAATTTACTTTTTTTTTTTGTTTTTCAAATTTCAGCCAAATTCAACATGAGCGTCACAGGACAGGGGCACTAGACCCTTGACAGCCCCACCCTTCCTCTTATTTAATACCAAAAACTATCTGTAAACAAGCAAGAGGGAGGGAGGGAAGAGCAATTCTCAGAGGAAGTATTAAGAACGCTGTATGATTAAAACATTAGGCTGTGTAAAGTTTGGAAGCAGTGCTATTTTCTTCTGTTAAAAAAATTCTAATTAAAAAAAAAAGACTAAAATTCCTTCAATTTTATTTCACTTTCTTGTAGCAATTTCTTTCCAGTTGTGGATTTGCCTGTACTTTGCCATCAGCTAGTATGTGCAAAGAGGACAGATGTAGCTTTATGCCCAAGATGTGTGAAATAAATGCAATGGAAGTATATGAGCATCTCACCTGAAAGCGGAGTGGCACTTCACCACTGGAAGTCAATTGTGTTTGCCTCACCTTACCCTCTAAAAAAGGAGGCAAAGAAATTTAAATATATCTCCACGTTTTTTAATGATTGATGCAATCCCTTGTGCACAGTTGCTTTGCAAAGTGGAAGAAGGATTAACTGTAAATACTTTCTTTTGTCTAACTATAGCACTCTAATTACTATTTCGCACTTTCTCTGAGAAAGACAAGCAGGTACCTGATGATGAGCTTTGTGAGAGGAGAGATGCTGAGAAGGTAAAAAGAGTGTCTGGTGTCACTCAGTATGGAACATTACAGCTTGCCATTATTTATTTTGGAACTGTGACAACTGACCGAAAGATGGGAACTATAAATAGGAATGCAATGAGCATTAGCTGTGCAAGAAGAGGAAAACAGTAACTTGGCATGCAGCAAAACGTGTATCTGGCATAGCATACAGCTGTCCCTGCAACTCCCACTGCCATCCTGGGGGATTTTGCTGATTTCCCACTACTTCTAATGAATTAGGAACAGCACCATCTTTGTTAGCTTTGACTCTTACTCAGTAGAGCTGGCTCAGATAGGTCCTGATAAACCTTTACCTTAGAAAGATACAAGTCTCCTCCTACACATAAATTACAGGGAGAAGATTGTTTGTTTTGTGAAGTGTAACTGCTATGTACCTTTCACAGGCTGCATCTTGCACAGTAAGTGAAATAATTGTCGGAACAAGCTGATGGAGTCAGTGCTTCCCTTTGCTGCAGTTCAGAATGAAAACACCAAACGGGGCCAAATTCTGCCTATCAGAGTTCATTGTGTTTTTGCTTCTAGACTGGCATGGCTGGAGGATGCATCTGTAAAAATTCAGTGCATGTTAGCTCTGAATAGACTGAGATAGAGACCTTGGCGGTTTTGTAGCAGAAACATATTTTCCACTGACTCCTGAGCTTAGCCTTCACTCCAGGGGTAAATGATGTCACTCTGGTATGTGATAGCAAGTAACTCAACACACATACTTTTCTTTCTGTGTATACATTGCTACATGATGCATACAAAACATGGTGAGTGCCCTCAGAAAGGCATGCCCTGAAAGAAAATCTGTAGTTTCATGTTTTGAACATCCTCACCTACCCTTCTTATCCTTGTAACATTTCTCATATGGTCTTAGCCACAGACAAATGTAATTTTTTTTCCGTAGCAGACAGTGACAATTTCAGGTGTCAGCAGGTGACGTGGGAATGGGAGGCTGCAAAGTGTGGTTGTGAAGAAGTTGTTACAATGCTCTATGTCTAAAAAGTAGGCAAAAGTAAGCATTTCATTAGGAAAGGCAAAACAAGATATACATGGAATAAAATTCAAGTTTTTCTTGAGAGACACAAGAATACCAACTGTCTTATTACAGTTGGTATTCTTGTGTCTCTCATATTACTGATCATATTACAGTTGCTGTGACAGGACTATGGCTGATATACTGTGCCTGATTTCTCTCTAGGTGCCTGCTCTTCACTGATTGTCCTGCACAGAAAAAAATACAGGTATTGCAAAGGGACAGTTGACTCCATTCCCAAACTATAGCCTGGACTGTTCTCCTGAGCTGGGCTAGATGTTGCTCCTGTCCACACAGTGAATTTTGAATGCCTGAAGATGTCTTTAACAAGTAAAGGTAGCACCGTATTGTGTAGGCAAGGACGTTACAGACTTTTCTTTGCTTATTTTGTTTTTCAGTTGGGAGAAGTAAGCTTTCTTTGTTTGGAGTTATACTTTTGTCTTCAGTGAGTGCTTCTTAGGAGCTGAAGTAGAGCTAGCCTCACTCAAGACATAAGTTTTAAGCAGAATTTTTCCCATCCAAATGGGACCAGATAATTTCCACTGCCAGCTGAACAGCAGAACATCAGCCAGAAAAAAACAGTAAGTGCATTTACATGTTTGATGCTAACGGCCAGAGAAGGAAGAATGGATAAATGGTGTTTACTTCATTTGTCCTCAAGCACAACAGAGTACACAGCTTCTTTTAATAAGCCCCTGTAGCACAGGCAAGAGGTGATGGTGCTGGTTCCTGGTGCTTGTGACAACTTGCCAATGAAACACAGAAGTCTCGGACAGTTTGTGCATTGTTTATTGCAGCTTTTACCCCTGCAGCCAGATTCTCCAAACTGCTATTTTCTTTTTTCAATGAAAGCTTCAGAAGGGATTTTGTAAACAAAAAAATACCCCAAACAAAACTGCTAGAGAGTGAATGGCTGCTTGCAGCTGATTTCTTAGAGGAGGTAAGTTTATAAGTGATTGGGAAAAGGCAGAAGGTATGTGGTCACACACGTGTGGACACACCTGAAGCTTGCCTCGGGGTTGTAGTTATACCCTGCACTTCGTGCCCAGCACGAAGCTAAACCGATGTTTTGTCCTGCAGACTAAAAGGAGTCCTTCTGCTGTTGGGAATTTAACAGGAGTTCCGGATTAAGTAGGAAAAGGGTAACTATTTCTGTTTAAACATCCGGATCATACAGATGAGACTGGTCGGCCAGCACAGGCATACAATCCTCTTTGTGCTCGGCAGTAGGGATATCCAGTGGACTTTCCCTAGATGTACACCTGACAGAGGGAAAGGAAAAGCACCTCAAGCCCAGCTCAAGGGTGGGTTACTTGCTCCGGCATCGACCTGCGCTCCCTTACTCATCCCACATCCAGGTTCTTGCCCGGGACGGCTTCTCCTCGCGTGTCAGCTGCTCGGGCCCGTGCCGGCGGGGCAGAGGGGAGAGGACACGGGCGGTCAGCGTAGAGGAGCGGGAATTCTGTCACAGAACGGGGAGAAGCCAAACCCACCGCTCCAAAAAGTAAGATAATTGTAATAAGCCCCAGAACTAAGAAGCGGGCCCCCGGCCTGCCACGACCAACCGGCTCTCCTCGGGCGGCCTCGCCGGGCCGCGGAAGCGACCGCAGCCAGCCGGGAGCAGTGGGAGGAGGAGGAGGAGGAGCGGAGGGAGGAGGCAGCNTGGGCCCGGGGAGACCCGGCGCCCCCTCGGCCCGGCCGCAGGCCCCGCTCTCCGGGGATGCCGAGCGGCCGGGCCGGGCTGGAGGAGGGGGCGGCGGCGCAGGTGCCGGGGGCGGCCGATCATTGTCACTGCGCGGGCACCCCCCCTCCGGCTCCAGCGCAGGGGCTGTGCCGGGGCCGCGGCGAGGGGGGG
>VXAX01003967.1:0-60155 GCA_013399835.1 Leptocoma aspasia | reverse complement strand
GCGGTTTTCCCGCGGGAGCCCCGGCGGGGTGCGGGAGGGGCCCGCCGGCCCCAGCCCTGGGGAGGCCTGCAGGGAGTGTGGGGGATGGCCCCGGGCCGCCGCGGGCACTGGGCGGCTCACAGGCGGTGGGTCGGGTCGGCTTTTTCCCCCCGCGTTTTATTTTGATTTTTCATGCGGGTACTGATTTTGGCGGCAGCCTCGAGCTGTCGACCCCGCGGTGCGGCAGGAGCATTGAAGTTACAGAACCCGGCGGGTTTGTCCCCGGTGCGTCCCCGGGGACGGGGGCGTCGTGGCTCCCGGAGGGTTCCGAGCGTGGTGTTGGGGGGATTTGCGGGGTTGCTGAAGTACCTGCGCCTTGTCTTGAGCGTGGTTTTCGCCCTGCAGTTCTGAGAGGTGGTCCACGCAAATGGAGAGGTTTGCATAGAGACCAGTCAGTAGTGCTGGGTGCTGAAACCCTGCGTGATGTTCACCTTGAAAGAATAGGGCTATAATTTCTAGCTGTGCCTGCATAGGGAAACGCGGAAGAAGTGCAAAGGACTAGATGTATTTATTTTGACCTATAGTTCCATAAATGATTTAACTGATTTTTTTTTTTTTAACTAACTAGAGTAACTTGCAAGATTTCAGTGTAGACCTGTGTGTCCTGGCCTTATTTTAATGACTGAATTTTGGTTTCTTGGTAATGTAGGTTTGTGATGAGGTCCATGTGTGTCCACATACTGGACCACGAAATGAACAAGTTGGTGGGTTTCCTGTTAAGAAAAGTAAATTTTGCATGTTGTAGCTAACAGAAGTTATTTTTCTTCACCAAAGCTGGGTTGCTCCCTGATGCCTGTGCATGCCTCTGTGCCCAGTTATGGCTGTACAGCTGTAGGATGTTCCTGAGCTCACAGACTCTTATGGATCCATTCAGGCTCTGCAGAGAGCCAGCTCGATTGCATCCTTGGCACATTTTGGTGACAAGCTAGCAGTATCTTGAAGTAGGCTATGTGAACAAATTGTACAGTCTGTGTGAACTGACATTTCTGCAATATCTCACTCATCCTATGCAGTCTTGGTAGACATACAGCATTTGAAGATATGAACTTGCCTGCTGTGGGAGCTGGTCAGTGGCAGTAAGCCAGCCAAGTCTCTTTCTTTGCTTTTAGGTTATAGGCAGGCAGGCATTGTGTCCATGTTAACATGGCATTGTGCCTTTGTTCCATGGCCCCTGGTCAAGAAGTGCTGGCAGTCTAACTTCAGCTGCACGTTTGGACTGTGAGTGGGTGTCTCCTCACTATGTGGTGTGGGTCTGTTGAGCTCAATTGGAGCCAGCTCTGGAATACTCAGCACTGTTGATAACAAGGTGTTTTGGGTAGAAAAATCCCTCAAATATCAGATTGGAGGATGGTGAATGGTATTTTTCAGTTTGGTATGTGTTTGCTAGGAACTGGACACATTTGCTTTTCTAGCTTGTTGGGCAATTTTAGGCTGCTAGACTTGGAATAAAAATGTAGTATGTTTTGGGTTTTATGGTCATATTGCATCTCTTAGCCAGCTGATTATCTAATTGAAGGAAGTTAATCACAGTGCAGCTGTGACTTAATATCTTCAGCACCCACTTGAAAATGTATTACAACATTTCTATATCGAGGTTTAAGTAAGGGTTGGTGTGTCCAGTCAATTGTTTATTTCCAGTTCAGTAGATCGAGATCAGCTGCTTGGTCGTACTGCTACCACACAGTACTAGGGAAAGAGAACAGGACTATGGGGAAAGAACGCTTATCTTTTTATTCAAAATGGTAAGAGAAAGATACTAAGCAAAAAAATAACTATAGTTCTTGGTAATTTCAACCTTGACATAACAAGGGTACATTATCTTGTTGCATCTTGGTACAGGAGTGGCTTGAGAAGGTGATCTGACAGCCCTCTGAGTGGCTACGCAAACCTTGGTACTTAACTCTGGTTTAGTGGAGCTAAACTGCCAGAAGTGTGCAGGGTGAGCAGGTCTTCAGGGTGTATTGATGTGTGCTGCTGTTGGAGGAATCCAGCCGTGTGTTTCACATCCACCAACCTTGCATTAACTAATTCACAGTTTTCTGCAAGTGTTCTGTGGGATTTTTACCGTTCAGGAAACTTCAGTGGTGCTTTGTGTGCAGGGAATGGGGGTGAGTGTGTGCAGATGTTCTGCTTGCCCTTTGAAATGCTCAGGGCTGTCATGAGATTGTTTGGAAACTTTGGTGTTGTAACATGGTGTTTCACTTCCCAGATGTTGATACTCGCTGTTCCGTGGCTGGGTTCTGGGCATTCACTTGGGTTTCTGAAGACGTGCTAAGCTGAAAAATGTAAAGAGAAGACAGTGGTTCCCTCTCGGGTGGTTGAATTGCCAGAGGACAAATCTGTTCATGTTAATTAGCAGTTTCGTTCATGCCTGTAAGTGATTTTAAGTCCCTATTGCAAAATAGTGGAAATACTGTTTCAGCAGTGGCCTTTGACTTGCAGGACTTCCTGCCATGAGGAAGTCTTGTGTCATTTGTCCAAAATAAACGGATTTTGAAGAGTGCAGATAAAGTATGCTGTGAGAAACCGTAAGTCTAAGTCACAATTTACCCCCTACTGCTTGCTTGCTTTTCTGATAATTAGTACCATGGAAGTCTATTCTTACATGTTACTAGAATGTGTTCTGAACCAACAGAAAATTCTATTTCCCATTACAAAATGCAAGTTACAATTTCTGGATATGAGTGGGTGGAAAACAAATTATTTTCTCATGGCTTTAATGTAGAAGCTTTTACCTTCACTGATTTCCTTCTTGATTCTTTTTTTCATGCTGGTGGTGTTCCTGATTGCAATAGTACACTATTCAAAATGTCCAAGTTATGACAAATACTTAACAGTATTAGTTTCTTTGATGTGTTTGGAATGCTGGTTGCTTTAAAAAGTACTTTTTTTGTTACTTATCTGTCCTATGTGACCAACAGCTTGAGTCTTTAAGCCTTCATGTGTTGAAGGACTGAGGTGCATTGATGTAAGATTGTCATATCTCCTAGAACAGCTCTCTGTAACTTTGTAATTTTGTTTACAGTTTTATAATAACAGGAGCTGTACAAGAGTGAAACTGTTTATCTTCTCTTGGAGAAGTTCATCCTGCTGCTGGGCTGCTCATACCTTGTCCAGGCTGGGGAGGAGAAAACAGGACATAATTATAAGGTCCCTGTGCACATTTGTTTTAAGCCCCAGTATAGAAAGTGTTGCCATATCCTTTGGTTGGGTACAAAATCCTGCTGGCAGGATGTAACATTTTAACTGGAGTCATTGGTGGGGAGGTGAGAGCAGCTTCTTGGCTCAGGTGAGAGCACTGCAAGCTTTGCAGGGCTGAGTGTTAGCGGTGATCCAGCCTTGAGAGCATCTGTTTGGCAAGTGACCCATGTTTGATGAGGCAGTAGTGCAGGCTTTTGCTTTTGAGTCACATCCCCTGTTCTTCTAGATATTACAGGTAAGTGTGTACAGCACCTCCCTGGTACAAACAGGGACTTGGTGACTGCTCTGAGGACTGGATGGCAGCATCTTGCTGAGGAGGCCATGGCATGGTCTCAGGTGCTGGTGTCACTGTTGAGGGAACTTTCTTACACCTCCTAGGAGCTCTTGGCTGGTACTGAGGCTTCCAAAACAAGTGCGAAGGGCAGCTTTGTCCAGTCCAAAGAAGGAAGAATAGGTCTTGTTCCTTTTCTATTTGCTTTGCTCTAAGTATGCGGGAGGTTTTTTTTTTTTTCCTTTCCTTTAAGTCTTTTGTGAGTGAAGATGACCTACATCTTTAGTTTTTTCCCATGAACAGCTCTGGGGCAAAATTTTCTGATTTTTGTTCTGTGTGGAAATGTGCAATTGACATGATTTTTGACAATTGTGCTGATGTTTTTGAAATTTTGAATGGCAGCAGGGAATATTTTTGGCTTCTTTTTTATGGTGTAATTTTTCTTTTTCTTTTTTCTCTCCCTACCTGTTGAGCAAAGATGTGGTACTGGAAGTAAAACTGTATTGAGATTTGGGGGAAAAAACAAGTTTGATATTTCTTTGGAATTACTTTATTCCAGTGAGAGCTACATGGCATCTTTTGGGATCTTTCTCATTTGAGGGAGGAGGGGTTTGACTGCTTTGCTGGTTTTGGTGTTTCATCACCACCCTGTGATGGATTTCTGCCTGTCTTAAGCGTGTGACTTGTAATGCTTCTCACATATCACAGAATAGGAACAGATTTGCAGAACTTGCACATGTAAAAAAATATCTTCTGGAATTTCAAATGCAGTAGAACAGTGTTGTGCTAGGAAAGAGGGAATTGTGTGGGAGCCATAAACAATAAGGGATGTTGAATGGTATGAAGGCAGGTGGTTTCTCATTTCTGGGCAAATTTTAAGAAATGTCAGCGCAAGATGAGATGGATGCATCTGAATTATAACAATCAGATATGCATTAACAGAATCTTTAGTTCTTACACCTTCACAAATATTGTTATTTCCATGTGTTTTTATTACAATATGACATGGAAAAAGCTTTGATCAGGTTGGCTAACCTAACATACAGACAACAATAAATTTGAAAACACATAGAAAAAGTGGATTTTCCAGGTGGCTTATTTCATCCCTTTCTTTCTTGGTCTACAGAATTTTTTTGTTTACTGGAAGCATGTAAGAGATAAATTCCTGCTTTTTCAGGTTGGGTGGGTATTCATAACTTACATGGGTAACTTAAGCTTCTTTTTCCAATTCTAAGACATCTACCTTAGAGCAGTCAGGCCCATTTAACTATAAAGCTGGTCCCTCTGTTGAATCATCCATTTTCTTACTAATGGCTTTGACAGTTTTGATTTTGAGTGTGCATTTGAGGATTTGTTGTGAAGGATTTCAGAGTTAAGGGGGAGTTAGCAAAATTGATCTTTATCTTAAACCAGCTATATCAAATAAGCAAGTGGGAAAAAAACCACAAACCTTCAGAGCTGATGATTTGGTAGTGCAAAGATAGACACATGGCTAGAAGGAGAAGATACTCCTACATGTTCTTAGGTGTTTTGGGTTTTTTTGGGGTCTTTCAATTTTGGAATGTGATGACTTCAGTGAGAGTGTGGATCAGTAGCTCTTGAGATAAATATACATCTGGCTTTCTGTTTCACTGCAGCTTTTGTCAGTTATCACCATGCATTGGGAATGAGAGAGTAGCTCTACCTAGTGCTACTTTTCTCAGTGTCATTCTTCCAGGTGGAATGTGGGTGCAAGTGAACCACGTTTTATGTTCCTATATTACCAGATGATTTATTATTTTCATATGAAGACATGGTAAAAATCTCAGTGTTGTCCAGAGCAGGATGGTTTGATTTGTGTGAGGTAGTAGGTGATGGGATGTTGCTTCAGAAAGTGGAATGTGTTTGAATGCCATGGTGATAAATAGTATTGTTTCTTATCCCTGGTTCTTGTTGAGAACCAAAATCTGAGCTCACAGATGGGCTGTAACAGGAAGAGGGGGTTTGTACAGCAGGAGCTTCCTAAAGTTTGTGTTTGGTTATTTGGCACTGTAAGCATATCCTTTTTTTTTTTGTTTAATTTGAGATAAGGGGAATAGAAGGAGAAATTGCAGGGCTAAGCAAATGCTTAGGGTATCCAGAAGGTATGTTATTTAAAGGATACAGAGGGATAAAATATGCCAAAATATCAACTTGGCTTGGTACTAAAACTTTCTAAAGACTTTTCAAGTGCTTGGATGATGGGCAATCCCAAAAGGGAGAAAGACTGTTCAGAGTGCCTTAGGTAAAGATCCGTGAGAAGGTTAATCAGATGTAAGTGCACTTGGCATAATGAGCCTGAGCTTTTGTCTGAGGTTTATTAGACCAGTGGGGAGTATTGGCCTGTGGTAGGAGAGCTGTTCTAGGGGAAGCTTGTTTTTATGATATGGGGGCATCAGTGGCAGTACCAGTTCACGTGATTCCTGCAGCCAAAGTGTGCAGAGCAGGGGGTCAGCAATGCATGGAAGCGAGCTCAGAAATGATACCTAGGTTTGGGGGGAAAAACCCCAAGAAACAAACAAAAAAACACCCCCAAAAAGCCCCAGCAAAACCCCCTAAAACAACAAAAAATCGAACAGAGCAGTTGCCTGAAGACAACCAAAGGAGTAATGGGAACCAAGAGATGAATTCACCACCTTGATAGCATCCAGAGTGCCATTGATGGTCTTAGGATTTGGTTCTGCATTTGTATGCTTGCCAAGGCTTGTTTACTTCTAATGGGATTTTAAGGAGGTCCTTGGGTCTTCAAGTGAGAGCCAGGGACAAGATGAGGCCTTGGTTTGTGTTTGCACGAGTGCACAGAGTACAGAATGTATCACATAGCAGAATGACAGGCAAAACAGGTAAAGAGTGCATTTCTTAATGTAAAAGTTGGGCCTTTTGATGTTCTCAGAGTTGAAATGTCATGGTGTAGGCCCTCAGTAGTGAGATTGGCTCAAGTTACAGCTTTTAAAGCATTGAAAGCACAAACCAAATTGATTCCTTTTTTGATTTTGAGCCTTAAGTTTGCAGTTGTCATTTTTTCCCCACAACTGTGAGGGTTACATCGTCTTTGGAATCTTCACATGGCAAAATGCTCTGGGCTGGGGTGCCACAGGTATGAGATGCCACAGGAGATTGAGAAAGCTGTGATCAGAGCTGGTAATATTCTTGTCATCACTGGTTTCCTGTCTGATAAACTGACTGAAGAGGAGTGAAATTTATTTTATTTTGGAGTTTCTTTACACTTAGAGAAGAAAGGATGCCTCTCTGAACAGGCTGAAGTAAACATTCATTATAATTTTATAAGCAGTCATGTGGAATAGGCATAGAAACCATTTTGGTATTGCATCACAAGTTAAATACTAATACTTGAGTCAGCAGTTGAGCAGTGAGCCACAGTACAAATGTAAAAACAAAGTCTCTATGGATATGGTCTAAGGGAATGGTAATTTGGTTCTTAATTAGGTTTGCAAAAGTTTCTTTTTAACAGTTCTGAGCAGTGAGCCTAAGCTAGTGACGAATACTTAATTTAGGTTTTGAGTGGGTCATGAAGTAACCAGGGAGTATCTTTTCAAGCTTTTCATTATTAGAGTGTGTAAAGGCACCGTAGCAACATGTATTACTTTGACTGTAGCAATTTCTGGAGACAGGAATATTTTGCTTTCATTTCTTTCCAGCAACATAGCTATGTTCCCAGGAGTGTTGGGTCAGGATAGGGGAGACCATGGCTTCCCTGCTGTCTATTGAAAGCCCTTGTAGTTCAATTGGTGATGTTTTTGTACAGACAGGACTCTGGATGTACTGTATAAGTAGCAGGATTTTTTTTTTAATTACTTGTACAGTGTCAGGATTTATCCCCAGCCAGTAACCAAGCCCCTTGTAGCCACTTGCTCACTGCACTGCATGAGGAATGGGAAGGGAATCAGAAGGGTAAAAGCTGGGAAACCTGTGGGTTGAGATAAAGACAGTTTAACAGGGAAAGCAAGAGCCACACACACAAGCAAAGTGAAACAAAGAATGGATTTGCTGCTTCCCATGGGCAGGCAGCTGCTCAGCCTTTTCCAGGAGAGCAGTGCCCCATCATGGATAACCATTTCATGGGAAGACAAACACCATCACTGCCCTTTCATTCTTCTTCCCCTCACTTTATACACTGAGCTTGATGTCACATGGTCTGGAATATCCCTTTGGTCAGCTGGGGTCACCTGTCTGTCCTCCCACCATCCCAGGCACCCTCAGCTTCCTTGCTGGCCTGGCTGGTGCAAAGGGCAGAAAAGGCCCTGGCTCTGTGTAAGCCCTGCTCAGCAGTAACAAAAACATCTCTGTATTATCAAACCTGAGTTCAGCACAAATCCCAAACACACCCCCATACCAGCCACTGAATAAAATTAACTCCACTCCAGCCAAAATCAGCACACAGAGTTTCCTGTATGGTGTGGATTGGGGTAGTCTACTGATCAGTTAAATCCTTAAAGTTACAACCTGTTTTTATTTCAGTAAAGCACATATGTATGTATTATATGTTTCAAATACAGATGATTATATGAATGTTTAGGTTTTTGTTTGTTTGGGTTTGGTTGTGTTTTTTTCCTCCTTTTTAATAAAAGGAAGCAGAGGAGGTGTGTGTACTGCAAATAATGTACTTGGAAAAATCTTTTTAGTCTAGGTATGTGTCTTTCCATTGTAACCTTTCTTTATAGAAGGAGATCAATATAGTTGATGTTTTTCTGAAGTAGCTCAGATTGAGTAGGGGGTATGCCAAAGTGAGGGTTTATGTTCCTCTGGCACAGACAGAATAAATTTAAAAGATGAAAACTCTCCTCCTCTTTCCTGTCTATCCTCTTTTCCTTCATCCTTTACAGGATGAAGTTGAACTTGCCACCTGAGTAAAGATGAAGATTTCAAATGAAAACATAATAGCACAAAGTATGAGAATAAGCTTATTTAAATAGTTTAGGAAAAGGAAAGGATACCATCATTAGTAAATGTTCATATTGTGTGGAATTCAGCTTAGAATTGTCTTGTTGCATTAAGCTGACAGTTGTGGTGCTGAGGTGGAGGTCCCTAGACCTGCTGGTTGTCTGCCTTTGTAATACTCCTCACAATGAGTAGGAAAGTTGAGCATCTCAAGCGTTGCAAGGTCGTAGTAAATTGAAATATATTTTCTTGACTTGGGTTCAACAGACTGACTGCTGCTGTCTCTGAAAGTCATCTTTATTATGTGATATGAGGAAAGACTCATCTTAAATTTCAAGTTCACCTGGGAAACACCAGTTTGAACACACCAGAAATTTTGGTTGGAAGGGACATCTGTAATTGTGCTTGAAGCAGGACATTTGCAGAGGTTGGGAGCATGGTGTTTAGAGGCCTGACTTTTTACAGAAAGAGGTAAGGGTATGGGACAAGCTTTTTGTATGCTCTAAATAGCAAATGAAAACATGAGAATCTTTCATGTCCACTGGGAAGCCCAGTGGGAGATAGGCAGAGAGTGATTTTTTTTCTCTTCTTTTTTTTTCATGTGATACTGAAGATGGTAAGGTAATTTTTAATGTGGTAGTCTATGAAAGTACTGGATATTTTACTGTAACTGGTTTGTTGTCTGCTGTTGGGCTTATAACTGGTCTGTTGCTCAGACTTCTGTGTTTGCTCTTGGAGTGGTGGGCAGCAGTGATGTGCCAGCAGCTGTGAGGTCCCAGCAGTGGCTGAGGGAAACTTAGTTGGAAAGGTAGCAGAGCTTGCAGAGGGCTCTTACCTCTCCCAGGAGAAAGCAAGCTGCTTTTGTGAATGTAAACAAATTAATTACAAACAAGTGCCCTTTGACCCTTTTACTTGGCTTAGGGTGGATGTTCAGAGAAATGAGCCTGCACTTAATCAGGTGGAGAAGGACAGGAGCTTGATCAGGAGCACCCTGACTTGACTGAAAGTTTACTATTAACTTGGAACATGCAAAGAATGTTGGTCAGAAGTCACACTTTCTTGTTAAAGCATTAAATAATGTTGGATGAAAAGTCTCTGAACAACCCATGTTTTTAAAAGAATTGCACTGTTTGGGGTTCATGAATGGTCTTGACATTTAAAGAAGAAAAGTAGGTGCACAGTGGTGCATTTTCTTACTAATGTGTGAAGACTGTCCTTGAGTAGTTTTGTGTATAAACGTTTCAGGAAGATTGCTCTGTCTGCATGAATGGAAAATGGAGGCATGATGAAGTCTTCTATTTTTTTTCTATGTTATTTCCTCTTTACTGTTACTTTTTAGTCTGGACAAGAGGTATTTGTCTGCATGTATCTTGAATTTTGTAGACTTCTTTTCATCTTCTTTTTAATTACTGTTTATATGGTGATGTCCAGTTTGCCAGTTAACAAGCCAACATCTACCAATAAAAAGTAAAACCAGCAAAACAGATCTCTTTCCCTCTGTCCCTAGTTTCGTTATTAACAACATACAAGTACGAGAAGAAAAGCCCTAGTCTGGCAAACAAGACATGAGGATTTTGTTTTGACCATTTTACTGTGACTCTTAGTGTTTGGGTTAAAAATAAGTTCTGTGTTGCCCTCCAGCTCTCTCCTCAGGTACTGTTAGAATAATGCTTAGGCTGAGCTGTGTGGAGTGTATGTGCTTACAGATATTGCATTGATACTGTTCCTTATTCCTCTCTTGCAGAAGGAAAGTGGTGTTCTCACCCTCCCTTTCTTTTTTTCATTGCTATGTTTAAGTATTCTGATATTAGTTTGTACCATCTGTAATGAGTACTCCTGAGATGGGACTCTTCTAAGACCTCATAGAGAATGTTTAACAGGTCTGGGAGGAGAATGGCAAAATTTCATCATGAGCTGAAGGCTTCTACTAAGTATGTAGGCTTGTACTACTGTCTCAAAGTTTATACCTCTTAATAGGTTACTCTAATTTTCTGTTTGCTTTGAAATGTCATGTTGATTCATCTTGAAGAATAGCTAGGCCAGTCTAAATTAATTTTTATTTAAATAAAAAGGCATGGTAAAGGAGGAGGAGAGGAAGAGGTAAGGACAGAGGACATGGGCATTCCAGAGCAATATCTGAGAAATGTGTGTACTGGAGCACTATAATTACAGTACTTGACATCTTTTCACTCTGTATGGTGTCCTTTCTTAGTTGAAAACAACAGCCTTTTGAAGAACCTGTTGCTTCTGTGGTAATGATCAACTTTGGAAGACTGTAATGTTTTTTGCAGTAAGAAATGATTATCCACATAAGCAGTGCTGCAATGCTTGTAACATCTTTTATTTGAATGGATGTGCCTCTTTTAAAAATATGTTCTGTGTAATTAATGGCTGTGAGTTAAGGGGGAATCTTACATGGTTAATAATCTGTTCTCCTGGCCAGTTACACTCCTAAGAGGTTTCATTTTCATACTGAAAGTGAGTTTACTCACCTTCCAGTATGTGTTGTAATGCCATTATCTCCTTGGTCCAAGAGCCCTGAGCTGTATAAATATGATCTGCATGCAGAGATGACGACCCAGGCTCTTTTTAACTTTATCTTGACCTTCAATAATAAATTTAGCTTTCAGTAATAAAATATATTTAAGTGTTTGGTAGTCATTTGTATTCTGGTTGCTCTCTTGAGCTATAAGAAGGCTGACCTTTAGATGTCTCAGAGTAGTCTGTTGGCTTGCTGGTTTATGCAGTAATATTTCTTGCCTGCTTTGAAACCCTCCCCTCCTTCCCCAGTTCAGGGTGCCTCCTGCTGCACCCAAGGGTCATGTAACTCATTTTGCCATGGGTGTGCTGGTTCTTTTGGGATTTGTGTTCTGTGTGTTCAGATCCCTTCTTCCCACTCTGGTTTCTAGCATGTAGCTGTGCATTTGGAGGTACTAAAATGGGTGTCATTGGAAGGTGCCCTGTCTGCAAAGAGGTGCAAATAATTGTATCTAAATAATTGGTTTGTAAATTACCACCTACTCCCCCAGTGTGCTCATCCAGGTACATGAATTACGGGCTTCTATTTCTTGTATTAGCTGGTGTACCTTTAATGTGATTAAAGGGAGGTTGCTGAGCTGAAGGTATCAGTTTAATGATGCTGAGCAGCACGTGCCAGCTCTGGTAGTGACTGAGTATGTTCATGTGAAGATACTGTGCTTATCTCAAAGTGATCAATTTAATAATGCAGGTGAGATAGCAAATATA
The DNA here is from genome assembly GCA_013399835.1 of Leptocoma aspasia. Lineage (NCBI taxonomy): Eukaryota > Metazoa > Chordata > Aves > Passeriformes > Nectariniidae > Leptocoma > Leptocoma aspasia. The sequence continues at coordinate 48,481 of VXAX01003967.1, read as the reverse complement.
CATGTCTTTGAGCAAGATGTCTGGCGAATCTAAACTAATATCTAAAATTGTCTAAATCACGTTACTGTCTAAATAACATTATTGTAGTCACAGTTCAGTCTCAAAATGGTAGAAATTGCATTACTGAACTCAGTAGGTGAGGGCTTAGAGGGAGTTGGGGTTCTGTGTCTTTCTGGTTGGTTTGTGGGGTTTTGGTGTTGTTTTGGTGTGCATTTTTTGTGGTGCTGTGTTTTGTTTTGCTGTTATCTCTCTGTGTTTTTTTGTTTTAATTTCCCCTCAGTAGTTTAAGCATGTCAGACGATTTTGGTATATGAGGTCCTCCCAGTACTAAACCAGTTTGTTTCCTTTTGGCTTCCAGCACGCTGGTTGTATTGTCAACAGGGCAGGGAGATGGAAGTGAAGACAAAGCAGTGCCATTTGTGCCACAGCAGGTCTTGGAAGACAGTTTCTCTTCTGAACTGTCTTTATAGATCTGCAAGCTCAAGAAAATTGTGTTGCAATCATCATGCAATACTCTTTTCCTCATCATCTTTCAGTTTAGGAAATAGCACTGGTCTCACTTGGACATAGGCAGAGATTTGTCCCTGCTTTTTAATTGGATGAGAAAGTTTGGTTAAATTTAAGAGGGAATATTTCTTTTGTACCTCTGACACTGTTTACTCTTCAGTCACCCTGAATGTTTATTTGTACTCTTTGTTGCCTTCCTCCTTCATGTAGCTGGTTAGTGACACCTTGTTATCCCTGTGCCCTGTTGGGCACTTCTTGCTTGGTGGGGAGTTCTCCCTTTGGGCTGATAGAGGAGGAGGAGGAGGAGGTGCTCTCTGAACGTACTTTACATTATCAGCATGGCTGTAGGTTTTTCAGCCACTTGCAAGCAGAATGCTGACAAGTCTGGACAGGCAGATGGAAGGAATGTGTCAGCTTGCCACAAGTAAGAGAACCCAGCTTAGTGACCCATCTCTGTTTCACAGTTAGTGTTTCTCTTGCACTGTTTGTTCTTGTAAGGCTGGCATGTAAGTGCTACTGTTGCTCCTGGGAGTGCTTTAAATGAAACAAATGCATTAATTCCCTCTCCTGGCTGGGTGGGTTTTGTTTGTTTGTTTGTTATTATTTTGCTCTTGTGAAAAATGTTGCTTATGAGAGCAAGCAAAGGAGAATTGTGTGTGTGTGTCTGTGCTGGCTTGTCAGAACAGTCATTTATCTGTTCTGCTGGTTTGAGAGATTTTTTGGAGTCTTTTTTGTGCAGCATAATCTCAATTATATGCTGATCCTGATCTGCCCTTGAAAGAAAATTATGCTTTATGGACTTTCTGCAGGTCTGTTGCTGATCCAGAGTGCAGGGCTTCTCTTTTAAAACAAATGCTTTGGATTCATGCCAAAATATTGCTTGGAAAAAGATTGCTACAGAGAATTCCTCCAGTGTCCTCCTGGAAATGCATCAGAGCAGGGGAGAAACCACAGATAGCAACATGGGCCTGATGTACTTGGACCCATCTCAAAACTTACTCCTCCTCCCTTTTTTTTTTTTTAATATGGAGATTTTATTAATTATTAAAAATCAAAGGGAGAATAAATGAAAGACTAAATACATTTTTTCCCCCCTTAATTGCTTCTAGTAATTTCAGTTCATCTAAATCCAGGATATCATTGATGTTCTAAATATTATTGCTTTTTTTAGACAAATCATTTGCTGTTATTTTTGTTTCAGCATATACATGCACAGGTAATTTGGGATCAGCATAATTGTTTCTGATTAATAGAATCTGGAACGGCTTCCTTTTGTCCATAGGATTGGTGATCAGTGAGTTAACTTCAGTTTTATGCAAGATACGTAGATCCTAAATCCTGATTTTGTTTCTTTGTGTTCATTTCTTGTTGACTGGGATGATGTAAGGGTGAAAGTTTTGTGATCTTTTCTTTTGCTGGGTAGGAGAGTTGTCGAGACTTGACAGGTTTAGGAAATAGTATGTTCTTCTTCACTTTTTTTTTTTAGGCCAAAACACAGTAAGCTTTGGGATTTCCTAGATTATGCTACTGACAAAGCAGGCAAAAGCCTTTTAATGATTTAAAGAGAAAAACAAATGACAATTATTTTCATTTTTTTATGCTATTGTTGCCTTCATTTTTTGACCTCTTCCGAAACTAAACTTTAGGGTTATAAAGGAGGAATAATCAGATTTGAACATCTGTGTTTAAGGTTCTTGTGGTTTAAGTAAATAGGTTTTCAGGACTTGTGTGTCCACAGAATTGTAATCTGTCTTTCATTTTCCATCACCTCCATGTCTTTTGGATGTATCTCCTTTTTTCCTCCTGCATCCAGAACTTGCCTGCTGAATTTTGTCATTCTTTCTACAAGTCACTGATAATTGCCTTTTGGTTTTTTTTCCTCTTTCTTTCTAGTTTGCTGTTTTCTCTCTTCCCCCTTTGAAGAAAGAGATAAATTTAATGTAACGGGGAAGATTTCTCAGGACCCAGAATGAGCCTCAATTACGTTTGTGAAGCCTGAAGACAAATTATCAGGATGTAAAAAGCCTGGAGTCTTTGGAGGGGTTCTGCAGCGAGTCTGAGTTAGTTGTGTGTCCGTTCTTTATTGGAAAAGAGATCATTATAGACTTGAAGTATCTGATAGTGGATAGTAGGTGATTAAGTTCAGAGAAACTGCTCATCAGCTGAGCTGCACAGAGGGCAGAATTCATCTCTCGCAAGTGTGTGAACCCAGCTGTCCAAAATCAAGATAGAGTGTGGAATGCTCTTGCAGCCTTGGGAGGAAATAATTGTCTTTTGCAGGTACTTAATTCCCATTACCTTAGGTGTTGGTTTGAAGATCATACTTTCAGAGAGAGCTGTTTAATCAGAAATTGTCAGCTCTAGAGCAGCCCTAGCCACCTAGAAAGTGTCTTTTGAGTCAATTGTCTGTTTGATGTGTGAGTTTACTAATAAGACACATTTTTCTGTAAACCATTTCTAATGAAAGTGAGTAGCAGAGTGAGGAGCTTTGGAAGCTTAGCTCTGAGATTTTCTATTTACTTATTTTTTAGAATTTTTAGTATCTGTCTTACAAGTAAATTTTTTACAGTGCCAGATTTTTCTTGCTGGAGTCCTGGAGCACTAAATGTTTGTGGTTTTTCTCCTTCTGCTCTTTCCTTAGCACCAAGTCCAAAAGGAATGGGAGTGGTGGGATTTTCGCATCTTCCTTTCTTTTCCACAAGGAAGGGCATCGCACTCTTTATCCATAACAGCTGTTCCAGTTGCACTTGGATTAGTGTACAGTAGTGTCTTGAGAGTTGCCTGGTGTTGCTTTACTCTTTGAGTAGGTAAAATGGCTCCCCTGAGTCCTGAACATGAGAATTGTTCAAAGCATTTGCCAGAGCCAGGAGGGGAATGAGGGGACTGCTGAGGAAGTTGGTGTAAGGGGTGCTTGTTGAAGAGCAGGTCATTAATCAAAATTCTGAGTTGTTGCTGAAGCATTAGGAGAGGTAAGTGGCTTACTTAATTCAGAACTGAGACATTGTGGATAAAGCTATGCTGCTTTGTGGCATATTCACAATAAGGGGCTTTAAGGATTGAATTATTGCCATCTGCAGCAATCTCTGATATTTAAAAAAAAAAAAGTATAGGAAAGGTGGAGTTGGAATGTGCTGCTCTCCTGTTAAGGTGGTTGCTAATGGAATGCTGCTGTGACCTGGCCACTGGTTCTGGAGTTGTAACTGGTCAAGACAATCTGCTGAGTTAGTGAGGCTGGTGAGACAGAACAGCAGCTGCTGCATTTTCCTGAGGCAAGTTCAGCACTTGTGAGTTAAGCAGAGAGCAGTGGGCCTTTCTCTAATTGCTGGTCCCTCAATATCTTGTATGTACAGAATCAGCACGTGGCTGGTATATTCCTTGGTGCAGGCTTTTAGGGTAGTAGCTTCCTTTCCCTTCAGTGGGGATGTTGCCATTCTTATTCTGACTGCTTATCCAGGAGCTGACAGGCTGGAATGGAAGCAAGAGGAATACAGGTTAGGTGTCTTCCTTCCTTCTGAAATTGGTCTGTAATTCCACTGCAATACAGATGCTGGTATTTTCACTTCTTTCCTAATTCCTACAATTGTTTCTGGAAGTGGTGTGTGCTGAGCACAGGAGGTAATGCTTGGAGTTCTAGGGGTGAGTAGCAGAGTGAATATTTGTTCTGTCTTGGCACAATCAGTGAATTTTACAGTGTTCTAGATGCTAGCTGGAAAATAACAATGGGACATAAAGTGTCAAGATGGCCATCTTAGTGTCATCATTGTGGGTTCTTAACATTTTTTTTCTGAAATGCCATGGGCCTCTGAATTTTGTCTGGATGGCTTTCAGAGATTGGCAGCAATGACATGTACTTCCACATCCAAAGCAATTCAGGAATATTGCTGCATCATGTCTTTGCTGATTCTGCAATGCAGTAGCTTTGGGCTGTGAGCCCAAATTGTGGTGAAAAGATACAAAACTTCTGACCCAGAGGTAGGAAGAACCAAATGGACAAGACTTGGAGCAGAAGAGAGATAATCACAGGGAAATGCAAATTTTAGATGAGGAGATAGAGCTTTTGTTCTTTGGCCCAAGTCCTTAATGAGAGAGCTATAATTAGGCTAGAATTATCTTTATGTATTCAGTGCTGGCAAACTCAAATTCATCTGCCTCTTAATTAGCATGCAGTATCTTTGTGGTCTTTCACTCTTGAATCAAACTTCACTTTCACTCTTTGTCCAATGCCTGTGTCAGGTCTGCACAATACGTGACCACTCAGGAAAACCTCTTTCCTGCTCATTCTTCAGTGATGTAATTCCTCATAAGCTGATTTGTCTTCATTTCTCTTATAAATGTTACAGTGATTCTCCTGTAAGTATCTGTAAAATATCCAGTTAGAAAATTAGAATCGTCTTAGTCCCTAGGATATTTTTGTAGTTTATGACTTTGGTTCAAATGTTACAATAGCCACAGAATTCATAAAGTTCTACAGCAGCAAGAGAGGTCCCATGTCATGCAAGTTGGCCTTAGGGACAGCTTTCTCCCATGCAAACATGCCTTCTGAGAGGAGGGCTGGAAAAGCCAGGTGGGAAATTTTTGTGGCTTGGCACAGGCTTTAGGACATGTTGCTTTTAGGGGAAATACATGTTTTTAGCAAGGGTCAGCATACAATTTGTTGTTTAATGTTTCAGTAAGCTAAAAAGTAATGTTTGAAATTACAGAGCTCCTTCTCTTTAGTAGGAATTCACATGTGGTATTTCACTTATTAGCTTCTGTGCCCTAAGAAGACTTTTGTTGCTTATTTGTTTTCTTAATGATGAGAAGGGCAGACATTGTATAACTTCTCAGGCAGCAGCGATTATGCAACTGATCCTGTTATTGTGGAGCCAAAGTCCTTCCTAGTCCCTGAGCACCAGCTGCTTGTATTCTGGTTGCTGCTTTTTCTTTTCCTTTCTTCCCCCCTGCCCCCACCCAGATTTGTTTGTGAACAAGTTTTTTTTTTTTTTTTCCCCATGTTGCTGTTTCCTTCTCTTTCCAGTGCCAGTGAGACAGTGGTTTGGGTTCATTGTTCAATTCACTATGCTGCAAAATCAAACTGCCCATGTACATCATGGGAAGTATGAAATGTGTAGGGAAATAAAATAGCTTGATACTTTATGGGTACATAAAAAAAGGCATTTGCTTTCATCTAAATGAGATATTGCAGATGGCCTTTGTTGGAATTCACGTCAAATGTTACAAGTTCATGTTCTCATGATTTTAGACATCAAATAACTGGTGTTTAGTTTGTTGTTTTTTTTTTTTACTCTTCCTTTAAAGGGTGGGCCTGAGAGAAATTTTAATTTTTCCCCCTGGCCCTGCCCTGGCATCACCAAGTAAAATGTAGTACTCCTGTATATAAGATGAGGTAGTTGTAAATCTCATACTTTTACAGCCAAGTGATCTCACTGCAGTATAATAGAGGCAGTTAATATATTGTAAAAATGTTTGCCCTATTCACACTTCGTTTTCAGTTCCCAGTTTTATGTCATGTCATTTCCATTTCATGTTACATGGCTCCCTGTGAGTGTAAGTGACCAAGGCAGGCTGTTTTGATCCTTGATAAAACATTTAGGGATAGGAGAAGAGATGGTAGACATGTAGACTACAGTGTTATTCCCTGCTTACAGATGAGCTGAGTATACCATCTACAGGTCCCAGCAGAGGAGAAATAATTGTTGATCTGTGATAGCACACTGTTGGCTGCACTGCTTGTTGGCCTGTCAAGTGTGATCAGCATCAGTCATAAATAGGTTCTAGTGCTTAGTGTCCTATATCAGGAAATAAATTGGGGCTAAGGGTTTAAGGTCCTTATTTAGTTTACAAGTCTTATGCTAAAGATGTTATAGGGAGTGCAAAGATTGTGTTTTCTTGCTCACAGTGTCTGTACTGTAGATTGGGTATTTGGAGAGGTGGCAGGGTGCTGTCATTTTTAGGAAATTTGGGTCCTTTTTTCTGGGCTCTTTTTGTTGGAATTTCTTTTCTGTAAGTGGCAGTCTGCCCCTGTCTGCTTTCAACAGACCAGCACACAGAAGACAATCTCTTTTGCAACCAAAAGAATGGATGTATAGCACGTATGCTTCAGTCTTGTCAACTTACACCTCTCCCCTCTAGTTTCTCATGACAGAGACATCGAGTTCTGGCTTGGAAGAGACTGTATGCTGTAGCCACATTTATCACAGACTTACTTGATTATTTCCATTGTTAGTGAGGGCTCTGCCAGAACTCTTCCCTCAGCCTTGCAGTTCTGGCACTGTGAATATGAGAATGTTGTACTTTATCAGAGCACCTGGTACTGAAGAAACCCAGAAGGTACTGATGAGAAGAGAAAGGTTGTAAAGATTTCTCTGGAAAAATATAGAAAACAAAACAAAAAAAAAGCTTGATATTATGTCTAATTCTTTGTCAGCATGGTGGTGGTAATGCCTTGTTGTAATGCAGAGATCACAAAAGCAGTGCTTTTGTAAGGTAGAAAACTTGATTGGGAATTTTGAAATTTCTTTTCACGCCTTAGTGAAATATTGTAGTCCTAATAGCAGTGTATTCCTGGAGTATTTATTGTTTGCCTCCATGGCTCTGCTTTATATATGTAGTTTTCCCAACTGATTCATCAAGGGTTTAAGTGACATGATCCCTGAGAAGCATTTAATGACTGTTCAGCTGTTTCAGTGAATATGTGCATAAATTAGTGTGTGACTAGATGACAAGCTCTGATGTAGACTGGTAACTTAAAAGGCTTGCTTTTTCTTACTGTTGTTTTATAAAAATAGTCAGCAGTTGAGTTAGAAATCTTAGGAATTGAACAGTTTAGGAGGAAGGTCTTTCTTTCCTACTTCGGAGAAAATATTTTTTGTTTGTTTTTGTTTTTAAATCTGGTGGTTTCTTTTCTGTGTTGCCATTACCTAAATCTCCCCTTAGTTAAGTTTGGTTACTGGAGAGTTTCTATTCTGTTGAAGACAATGAGAAATGATAATTCTACACATGCTTCTATTGAATTGCAGGTGAGGGTTGGTACCAATTTACAATGGTATTAGGAGCACACTGGAAATTAACAGCAGCTCAAGTTCAGTAATTTTCTTGAAGAATTCATTTTTCAGTCTGTTCTGTCTTTCCTGTTAAGCACAGTTTAGTTTTCTAGTTAACTACTGAGGACATAGTCATGAAATGTTAATTCTCTTAAAAGACATGTCAGACTAATCTGTCCATTGTACCTTTATTGTTACAAGAGGTAAATCTCAATTGTGTTACTTGTTAAGGAGAGACATGAGAAGAATTTTGATCAAGAGTGGTACTTGATCACACTATTTAAAGACTGTTTGCACTTCAAACCTAGATCAAGAAGAGAACTGAGGTGGTAACTTTTCACTGCAAATACAGCAAAATATTATTGCCTGAATTGGTCTCTCTAAAGAAACGGACTCCAGCTTGACATCTCCTGGCAGACTTTGGTTGCAGTATGAAAAACAGCTTTGTCTGGATGTTGAGAAGCATGAAAATCTAGTATCTTATCTTGGTTAAGCTTCTTTTTCTAAAGAAGAACTGAAGCCCTTATAAGCTAGGAAGATGATGACATCAATAAGCTTAATGACTTGTCTCATACAAGAGAAGTTTATATGATGTTTCCTGATACCTTTCTTGAGCTCTGTTTCACCAAATCTCAGTTTTTAAATATGTTTATTTTGACACCCCGTAGTGTTCAGCAGTGCTCCTCATTTTTCCAGAGCAAACCTAAATATTTCTGATTATGTCATGAAAAGTTCAATTCTTTCAAAATAACATCACATGAACTTTGGTTTGTTTTCCAGTGACATGCACAGCAAGCCAAATGTAACATTTCTTTACAGAATGGATAGGAATCTAGAGTCATCAAATTATGACTACCTGGTATCATTAATGATATTTTTCAGAGTAACTGTAAAGACACTTCCTTTTCCCTGGAAAAATATATCCAAACACAAATAAACAACAGTTCAAATAGTGTTAACAAGCAGCTTTCATACCTCACCAGTTTTTAGTTTTTTTTAACTACTTGTTCACTTATTTCTCATGTAGCAGAATGGTAATGAAACTTTATTATTGGCTTGGAGTTTGTTTCTTTTTTTATCCATTATGGACATGGTTTTTTGTACACTTTGTTATGGCACACACAATTTTAGCCAGAATCTTGCTTTTCCTGATTTAGTTTGATAATTCTAGTGCAGACTTTCCAAATTATTTCAACTTTTCAATAGGAAAAAGAATTCTGAACAACTTAGATTGCATTTAGTATAAATAGCAGGACTTCTTCATTTGGGAAATACTCCAGGCAGGTAGTAGAGGGAAAATTGTAAAAGAATGATACTGCTGGTATCGCAGGCAGAGGAAGAATAAATTATTCAACTTATATTTGCAGCAAGTTGAGTAAGAATGTGTTAAGAGCAAGGAAGGCTGAAGATGTATCATCAAGTAGCTGTTAGATTCCTCTTCCTAAATGTTGACCCCCTTTCCCTTCCTCAGCAAAAAACCCTAAATCAAGCCAAACCACCTGCACCCAAAAAAGAGTAAGATAAAAATCCAGATGGAAACAAAAACTTCATGCATACACAAACTCAGTAACTACAAATCTATTAGAAATATTTACTAATGAAGATATGATTCTGTGCTTGTGTAAGATGGAGAGCAGGATAACTGGAAAAAGAGTTAAATTTCTGATCTGTTGATATTTTCTCTTATGAGGTTTCTTCATGATTGGTCATGCAGATAATGCAAATATTGAGGTTACTGGATGACTGAAGAGACACTGTAATTTCATATTGGCAAGTTACACTTTCTTAAGTCATTCAGAGTCTTTAACTTTTTTTTCTGCTGTGTGTATTAAAATTTAGCCTTTGAAAATTGCCTGGATCTGAATTTTGCATCCATATGTTTTTACAGATTTTGCTCTGATCATTCACCCATAGTTTTTTATGTAAAGACGTGTGAAGTCTTGGCTGGAAGCTTTTTGTGTGGAATGACAGAAAGAAAATGTGGACAGAAAGAAAACATGAAAACTAAATATATTATCTGCATTCTTACACTTCCAACTTCTTAGGACTGCTAAGCAATACATCAGGTCATACTGTTACTTGGGGGATAAAAATGGGTATTACTGCTCCGAATCTGATTTAAGTTAATAATGATCAGGACTGGGTATTGTGAGATCTTCATTGGCCCGTTATCTCTCTTGGATCTAACATCTCAGGGAAAAAGGAGTGAATGAGTTGAGGAATGAAGGAATAGTCAAGGGGGAGACACTTTTGAGAAACCGACTGTCATGTTTCAAGTAGTGAGTGCTGCTTTCTGAACGAAGAGAAAGAAGTACATGGTCATAATTTTTGCAGATGATTTTAAGAGTGACTCTGTTTAGACACTTCTTTTTTCTTGTAGGACTTCTTCTGCAGTACCTTAGTTTCCCTTTGGTTCAAGGAAGAAGAAAAGTCAATTAGCTTTGTTTATTAAGTGCCAGTGATGAGCTGCATGGGGAGGTCTGACCCCCATGTTTGGGGAGATGTCTGTTCAGCTTGGGGGTCGCTAAATAAGAAGGTGGCTTTTTACTTTGGACACTCTTTGATTTCACACTGCAGTCTGAAGCAGTTATTGGAATATTCAGTATCATTTTATTCTGCTGATGTTTGTTGGGATTTTTAAAAATTTTATTTCTAACACTTATATGAGCTGGCAGAATTCTCTGTCAAAAAGAGACATGACCCACGGACCTTTCCAGAACAGTAACATTTAATTTAACAACAAGGAAACAATTTATTGAAATACATGCCCTTCAAGGCTTGGAGTCAAAGGTCACTGACCAGAAGAGAGTTCTTGTAGGACAGAAATAGCTACCTGGAAACTCTGCTGCAAATCTGTTTCTTCTGATCCCTGGATATACCTGGAACCAGCTGTGCAGCACACAGCGTGGGAACTGTGTGCTGAGCCCAGGGCAGGAGCACTGGTGGGCAGTGTGTGCAGCCTGGCTGGCCATTTACCTGGAAGTCATCTTCCTCTCTGCCAGCTGCCCTAATTTTCCTTTCTCTCAGCACACTCTGAGCAAATGGCCCAGTGCTGTGCATGCTGTGAGTGGCTCACTGCTCTGTTTGAGGGTGAGGACTCTGTTGAGGAGGTACATGTAGGCTAAAGCTGCTCTCCAGGAAGCACAGCTACAGCTCCATTAGCTCTGGGACAGTTTCTCCATGTTGCAGATGGACAAAAGCAGAGATTCACGGATGCGAGAATTAACTTGGAGCAAGACAGCTCTCGCCTTTATTAAAATGTTACCTGAAGTACAGCACCATGCAAATGGTTGTGCTGCTGTCAAAGGCAGCTCACCACAACAGCTGTCCAGTCTTGGGTAGTACCCTAGTCTTGACTCCAGGCAGGACCACCAAAATGTTGTCATGCCAAGATGCTCTGTGATCCTTGTTAAGGAAGGGTTGTTAGCACAGGCCAAAATGTTGCCCCCACCCTGCAGGAGCTGGAGAAAAACTTGTCACAGGACTTGTGTGCTGGACTGGGTGACTGGTAGAGCTCTGGAGGAACCTGCTTGGAACTTGTAGGGTTGGATGTGAGTCAAATACAAAAGACTCTGCTAGTCAGGAGGTCTGTATGCTTGGGGAGGACCTGTCCTCTGCCCAGCGTGTTCCATAGTCTGTCTGCTTTCTGATTTTTTCCTCCTGTTTTTCATGTACTGCAGACTTAGTGACTGGTTTCTGGCCCTCAAGTAGATGCCTGGAGAGAAAATTATGTCCACTGGTGAAGGATTACCTTCCCTGTTATAAAGTGTCAGGATAGGCAAGAAGCTGAAAGCTGCAGAGTGAAAAGAATCCATGCAGTTGGGAGATTTGGGAAAACAGGGCAGCAAGTCAGCTGACTTTGCACGTTAAATGTTAGAATGGGACACTGGGATTAAGACTTGCTCTATACATTACAGTAGGGAAGAGAACCTCTCGAGGTCTCTCGGGTTGGGAGAAACACTTTGGCAGGGCTGTAGTCCCACCTCCTGCTCACAGCTGGACCAGCTCTGAGATGGGACCAAGTTGTACTGGTTGATCCTGTTGTGTCTTGAAAACCTCCAAGTCTGGAGACAGCACAGCCTCTCTGGGCCCCGTTCTGGTGCCTCTCTGTCCTCAGTGGGGGAATAAAGCTTCTCTTATGTGCAGTCTGAACCTCTCTTGTATCAATTTATGTCTGTTGTCCCTTGTCCTCCCACCATGCAGTGCCGTGAAAAGCCTGACTTCGTCTTTGGTTTGTCAATAGCTTGTGGCACCTTTTAATATAGGTCAGCCTTCAGTCCTTGTTAGGAAATTGTTACTTTGTGATTAATTAAAGTAAATAAAAATGCTTATGAGTTTGGAATTAACGGCAGGGATAACATAGTGATATATTGATTATATTATGCAATATAGCATCAGCGAGTGTAGCTATATTGAGCAAGCTAGCATGTAGACACTAATTGAGGGAGAAAAATCTTTATTTACTTTTGAGTGTACTATTTGCAACAACTTAATACACTTCTCTTTGTAAAAGAAACAAATAACCATACATCCGTCGGTGAGGGAATTAAACATAGATTTAAAATTGTGTTGTAAGCTTCCAAGTACCGAGGTAACTGATCTGTTCTTAGGAATGTCAGAGCACCTGTCCTCCAGGCAGGTATTTGACTTTTGGATTTCAGAATTTTAGATACCAGTGATTTGTGATTTAGATAATCAGGGTTTGTCTCTATATCCAGAGGGTTTTGTTCGTACTGTGGAAAGCTAAAGAGCGAGCCAGGCATTAGCCCCCTGAAATTAACAAAGAACCCCTCTCTGTTATTCTGGTCTTTACTTTCCATTCAGTGAAGCAAAATATTATGTATGTTCATGTAGGTTTACTTCATTCATTCATAAATAAAATAATAACTTGTATGGAACATACACTCACTGTTTCAGTGTGTACCTGACTGATCTGATTAAGAGCCCTGTCCTCAGATATCTGATCAAGTTATAAAGTATCTCTATGGTCACTAATCTGTAATTCAGAAGAGAAGACCACTGTAGAAATTTTGACTATCTTTATCTTTACAGAGATCCACAGGGATAAGATGAGAGGCATTGGACACAAGCAGCACAAGACCAGTTACAAGTGGGGTAGAAATTTATACCATGAAGATAAACAGCACAGTTGGTTTCTCAAAGAGGCAATTGGATTTCCACTCTTGGGGATGCTCAGAGCTCACGTGAGCAGCTGATCTAAGCTGCCCCTGTGCTGAGCAGAGGTTGGACCCCACTGAGCTTCACAGAAGTCTTCCATCCTATGTAATTCTGTGCTTATATGCAAACCACATCCAGTGTTTCAGTGACAGAGTCCATAGTGCTATAATGTTAAGACATTATTATTGCTTATTTTGAAAACCTCTATGTAAAAAAGACAATGCTTCTTATCAAGCAATATAATTAATGAAATTTTATGTCACAGATGACCTGCAAGTCAGTTCAGCATGTCTATGTAGGGAGCATCTGGAGTTTAGCACTGACATATTGTGATTTATTTCTACAAGAAGCACTTTTCTTTGCTGTTAAGAGCAGACTGTTAATAGGTGACTGAATTAATGCATCCTTGGCAGACTTTTGTAAATTGAGGATTGAGTTTGGTAGGTGAGAGCATTCTGAAGACAACTTGAAATAAATTTTACTAATCTATTTAAATGTACGTGGTTTTGATGGTTCATTTGCAGTGGGAATTAGCATTTATTTCCATTTGGAGCATCAACTTATAATAGTAGATATTATCAAAGCATGCAAATTTAATTAGGGAGTAATTAAAAGGTGAAGTAACATGAAGCGTGTATGACAATTTTCTTGTTCCTTTTTCAGACTAATTTTGGCTTTGACTTAACATAAATGCAGTTTATGGAGCATTTTTCTTTACAGTGGCATAGAAATCAGGTGTTGCATTAAGTCTTCCTGATTTCCAAATGAGTGCAGTGACAGCCATTGAAGCAAGATTTGGGCTATCTGACAGAGCTTGCCCACAATAAATGAGACTGGATTTATTTCCTTGATTTTCATTGTCTTGCTTTTAAAAAGTTTAAACTGTCGGTGTTAAACTTTCCTTGCTTTTAAATTGTACCCAGTGCCAGATTGTTGAAGTTCTTGTTTTGCATTCTGCCTCTCTGTGTAGAGGATGCTTCTGGAGGAGATGTGGATGCAGCTGCAGCTGAAGCAGTTTCTCTTGGGTGATGTCTCCTTTTATTGTATCTGGTTGGCCATTTGCATCTACACCTTCTCAGGCTTTGCTGTATTGAGAAGAACCTGGCTGAAAGGCAGCACTAGCATTTTTTAGGGTAAGGAGGGAACTTCTTGAAAGACATAGAGTGCATGGTGCCCAAGTGATCTATCAGGGGTTTCTGTTGCTTGTGTTTGGCTCTAGGACAACTTCAGTGAAGAGGAGCAACAATTAAGAGTTGTATATAGTAGGGTGGCTGTAATAGTCTGTCATTAATACCTATTTTGTGAGGGTCCTTCCCTTTGCTCTGGAGTGTGAAGGTATTTTGAAAGTTGGCTTGGAACTTGGCATGTTGTTGCACAGAGTGAAGTATCTTCATTTTTTTCCACCCAATTAATTTTTACCTGTCTAAACATGATCAGTTGTTGGGATTATATATACCCCTTCCACCTCCAGAAAGTTGTATTTAAGCTGTGGTGGTGTTTCCTCTGTGCTCACCACTGGTATCATCTTTCTCGTGTTTCCAAGCTGTGTTATACTGGCTCTTGGAGACAGCAAGAACACCGAGTTATGGGTGTTCAACCATATTCTAGTCTGAAGATGGATGGAATAATAGTCAGTGAAAACTTTTAAGCACTCCATTGTGACAAGTGTCTGTAGACTCGGTGTGCCATTTTTGCTGTTTTCTACTATGAACCTCTGGGGTTGAGCTCTGAGAAAGTGAAGTGCGTGCCTTAATGCATTCCTTCATCGTCCCTGGGCAGGAGGAGGTTAATGGAGTCTTCACTAGGAAGTATGCATTCATTTGGAAGTATGGCAAGATTGCTGAGAGTTAGATTTGTAAACAAAAAGCAAAAGAATCTAGGAATACTGGTGAGGAGAAGAAAGCAGCCAGGTACTGGAGTTGTGAACTTTACTGGAGACAGATGTGGTACCTTTCTTTACTTGTTCCTGCATGCAGTTTTACAATACTAGAGTTTGTTTTAGCAGAAGTAGTGAATAAGAAACAGTAATGAAAAGAGTGGTTTGGAGGGAGCCAGAAACTGAAGTTTTAACTGTTTGAGGTTTTTGTTTGTTTTTTACAAATGAGTCTGACTCTTATGTTGGCTTTTAAGGTCTTGTCTTTGTTGGAGGGAAACATCTGGCTCTTCCATGCTGATCCTGCTGTTAAAACAGCTGGGAGTACTTTTACAACGTATTGCCCACATTTGTATTTCTTCTCTCAGATTTTATGTACAGCAGAAATATGTTGTTGCCAAAGTTATTTCTCATCATGGTAGGCAGTTTCAGTAGGCAGTAGTGAATTCAGATCCAGGCTCCTGCTGGTCTGTGGTCCTGACCTCTGAACCTCATCTGGCTAAAGGCAGGCTTTGACATCACATCCCTGGTAGTGTGTCTGAAACAAGTGAGGTTGAGAATGTGTGCTAAGCACACATCTCTGCTAGAAAAGGCAGAAAATGTTCTTGGATCACATAATGTTTAAGATCCCTTTGATTTCTTTCCATCAGAGGCAGGATTTTTGTCTCTGTCGGATGTGGAGTAAGTGCTAGCACTCAGCTGCTGTAATTCCTATCAACAACAGTTTATATGTAATGTCTTCCTTGACTCCTCTTTGATGTAACATGTGAGTGAGTTTTGTAACTTTGCAAAACATGGAAGCAGGGAGGAAAATGGCTGGTTAGGTGTGAATAGGTTTCTGTTGAATACCTGTGGTGTGTGTAGGCACAGAAGAAACCTTATGCTCTTGTAGGGCTTTCATTTTTTAATATTCTGGTGGCACCAGTATGGTATGCATAAAGTTGATAAACATAGTTTATCCACAGAGAAATACTTGGAAAATAAGTGAGGGGAAAGCAGCTAAGATGGAAGTCTGCATAATGTTTGTGTTTCTTTTCCAGAAATAAGGTGTACATAAAAGCAAATTTCAGTGGTGTTACTTGATCAGTTTTCTTCTTTGCAGGAACCAAGTGGTTTGTGATTTCTGAGGTTTTGTTTTTTAGCACTTTTTGTATTATGTCAGGTGGGGGTAGCAATCCAATTCTATTTGATTTGTTAAGCTCTAGAAATAGTGAGTACTGAGATACTGAGACAAAATAAAAAGAGACCTAAAACACCTGGTTTAAGTGAATAAATGAACACCTGAATAGACCTGAATACCTAGTGGGATGCAGGTCTGAAAGCGTTTGTTACAGCAAGCAAATTATTTAAATGACAAGGAAAAAGGAGTAATGGCAGCTAAGAGAAGTTATTCAAGTCATAAATATGTATTATTAAAACTTGATTTAAACTTTTAGCATAGATTCTGAAGAAGTATGTTTGGATATGAAATAGTTCAAGTTCAGTTGACACTGAAACAAAAACATGTTTATACAAAAAAAACCCCTTATAATTCAAGAGTGCATTTGTTATAAAATACATGTTGACCCAATGGACTTTGCATTTAGAAAAGCCAAAAAGCTTTTACTCATATGATGGAAAAAATATTTTTAATTACTTTATGTAATTATGCAGATTACCTAAATAAACTCTTCAAGAAATGCCTGTAGATTGGGACTTGTCTGAAAAAGATGATGTCTCTTAAAATTGATGGTAACTGCAGTGAAGTGTCACTTAGGTTTTTATTGGTCACGCTCAAGCTGGCCACCCTGATATTACGTTTTGAGAAAATAGTTGCAAATTATATGTTCCACCTCTGTGAACTGAAGGAAAGCTCTTCAGTGCAGCAGGGAGCTTTATGTAAGCTGTGGGTGGGGGTGTTTTTGGTGGCTGAGACTTGTTTGCTGAATGACACTTGGAAATGTGCCGAATGACACTTCTGGAAAATAATAGAGGTGGCTGCTGCCAGGGTTCAGTGGTGGGTCATAAAACCGAGGTGACGCAGACCTCGTCTGCGCTGGCATGTCTGAATCAGACGCCACCTGTGCATGCAGCCTTCTGGAGAGGAGAAATCAACACCTTGTTGGTTTTGCACTGCAAGTGGAACCACCCTAACTCCCTGTTGTATTTGTTACTTATGGTGTACTTTTTCATGAGGTAATTGCCACTTGAGATGCTTTGGAAGTGGTCAGGAGCAGACACCGGATGCAGAATGGGCATTTTGGTTCTTCGCTGTGCTGCTTTTCCATTGTGGGTTTGAGCAGCTTTTGGGGTAGTGTGTGATCTGCAGATGGGAAAGCCATTAGGCAGAGAGCAAGGTGCTGCCTGTCTGGAGAGGTTCAGGATGTACTTACATTCCTTTCTGCACCCTTTTAGTGGACAGAGATGGGCGAGGAAGCCTGTAGGCAGCACAGGCATGGAGTACCATATTGCCTGCGTGCCGCCAGGAGATCCATTGTCCCTGTGGAAAGTCAGGAACCTAGTTCAGATGGAGAGAGGGTGAATGCCCTAAGAAATTATCTAGGAAAGCTAAATCTGAATCTTGTTTGAAAAACATAGATCCTTTCCTCCAGAAAAGGTTTGTTGAACATGCTAGTCAATATACTTCCCAGAGGTATTCTTCCTTTACACTGGAGACTCAGTAAGGCAGGAAGGTGACTAAGCTATGCCACCCCCTTGACACTGACCAGAACTGGTTCTCCTTTCTCAGAACTTGCAGCAGGGTTTTTGTCAGAGTAGCTGTCATTTCTTCTTGAGGGCTTCTGTGCCTAAACTAGACTGGGGGGTGTGAGGAGACTGGAGTCCTTTGAACTGTCTTTGGTGCTTCCAGAATTTTCCTCTTTGTGACTGGTAGATTCAAAACTAACCTGTTCTGTTACTTAGTTTAGTTGCATTTCTTTGGAGGATGTTGGTGTTTTGGGATATTCAAGGCTGAAAACATCTTCCTTTTTCTCATTGCTGCAGTATAAATTGTGTGTGCTATTGGTCTTGCAGTCACTTTTGCTAACTGATGACCACAGGGAGAATTAAAGCTTGGGCAATACTGAAGACTGGTTGATGCAGGTAAAGTAGGAGTGCTTTATTTTTTGGCACCACAGAAGGCATTTAGTTTTTGTTAAGTATGTTTAAAGGACCTCCTGCTTCCCTGTGTTTATTGGTTTTGAGACTGCAAGTCAAAGCAATTCACTTTGTGCAGATATATTTGATAAAGTCTTTCTCAAGCTATTGTGACCCTGACAAAATATGGAAGTAGGATAAATGTAAGAGAATCAGAACTTAGAGACAAGGCATTCCTAATGTACTGTGGGAATAGAGATAAACCATAGATAAACTTCTAGTTCAGGAGCAAGTAAATAAAACATATGAAAGAGGGTTGCAAGCTGTCTCCAGGGTTGTACTTCCTCATGACCTTTTTTACAGTTTTAGCTGGAAAAGATGCTGATACTACCCTTTAATTTCTGCTCAAGGAAGCTTGTGGATTTTGTGTACTTGTAGTGGAACTGGTCATTTAAGCTTTGCAAATATAGTAAGTGTTAATTAAGTTTAGTGCAATCACAGTCTGATCTGATTTGGAGCCTGAGACCTCCATTGTCTGTATTTAAAAACAAAAATCTGTAATTCTGAACGGGAGAGGCATTTGGTTATATTATAGTTCTTAATAGCGTGAAATGAAGATAGCTGAAACTGCAGTTCCTTGTTTGTTTTAAGGTTTGTCCAGTAACTGTTCCTGTGACAAAAGGATCGTTTGTTTATCATCTTAGTTTAAATATTTACTTGCTTCTGCACAGATAAAATCAAAGTGCTCTCCCTACTTTTGGTATTTCTGAGTTCCATGGTCCAATTTCTACAGTTTTATGTGCTGTGCACACAGGTGGTATTTGGTTCTGGCTGGTGGCTCCTTACTTCTCCCCATAAGCAGGTGGAATTGGATGGAGGTTTCATGGTCATGGACAATGGAGTTAGGAGAGAAATTCTCCTTTAGTTGTTAATGCTGAACACTTGCACTTTCCAGCAAGTTACTTAATATTTTAGAGCATAGAACAACATAATAACAAAATTTTATATTGTTTTAACCTCTACAACATCTCTGTGAGCAAGATTTTTACATTAGTGCCATCTCTCTTACAAAGCCTTTCAAAGGTAGCTGATGCTGTACTGCTTTTTTTACCCAAGTCAATTTCCCCCCACCAAAATATTATTTTTACAAAATAATAAAACAATAAATGATAAAAATTGTATTATAAAGTTTTTCCAGTTGCTTTAGGTATGCCTGTACTGTGTAGTGCTCTGGAGTGTAGGAACACTGTACTAACAGTGCCAAATGGGGCTGACTGGGAATCAGAGGTCTGCCATCTCATGGCTAGTAACCAAGGTGCAGCATTTCACTTAGTTACTTGCCAGGTCCTGCAGTGGCCACTGCTGGGTTTACTGCCTCTACCACCTGTCTGGGTTAGCTGGAGAACCTTGTGATGTATTCATGGAGTTGTGCTGAAGTGAGCTCAGACTTGGTGCCCCTTGTTGGCTTGTGTGTGTCCACTTTCAAATTCTAAGATGAATATTTTATAACTCCGAAAATAAGAGGCAGACAAACTAGGGTAGAGGCCAGGGAAGACTGCACATTCAGTAGCTTCACAGTTGCTCAGCTGGGTTAGTGTCACTGTTAGCTTAGTTCTTATTCCCCTGCTGTAATGATGAGAAGTCAATTGGTTCCTCAGAGGGGTGCTCTTGCTGATCACGGGCTGTCAGTGCATTAATTACTGGGCTTGCACTTTGTATTGACTCTTTTAGCAGTTCATGTGCTCTCAGTGAATATCATTTAATCAGAGAAATACTGCTGTGTGTCAGTTTTTAGTTTGCTACTGTTCCTTTTCCCAGAGCTATTTAAAATATTTCCTAGTTTGTGAAAGTCCAGTTGTCATAGGAATGACTCCTCTTTCATTTCAGAAGAGCAGAGCTCTGTGACTTTATTGTCACATTTATATTCTAACCTTTTTCTCTTTTACCTAGAGAGAAGGCAGCTTTGGTGTTGAAGAGAAACCTCGGAAAGGAATGGGCCCTGTTCTCTTGAAGCTGTTTGCCCTGATCCCAGGAATGCTGTAGAGGTTAGTGATGTGAATGTTGAAGAGCTTTTGTGGAAATTGCCTTTGGATTTGTAATTGGCACACTCTTCAATAAATTCTGTGTGAAGCAGTTCATTTGCCTGTCACAGAAAGGGAGTTAATTCAGGCACTGTCAGAACACACTCAGCTTAAAATTGCTCTACCCAAACAGAATTTAGGATTCTGTTTATCTGCGGGGTTGCTGTGGGAATACATTGCTGGGTGGTCACAGAAAGTTATGTATGTGTGATGCATGGTCAGAGACAAGCTACATTAAACTTGGAGGTTTTCATCAATAGGTTAAAAAAAAAAGGGTATGAATGATCATAATACATGAGGCTGTAGTGCCTGGTTCTTCCTTGAATTTCTCAAGTCTCTCATTTTTACTTTGAGAGAAGAATCCTCCTGATGTTCAGTAGAATTGCCAGGCTAGGAAGGGTCCATTCTGTATCCACACAGAGGTAATGTTATCTCAACTTCTGCCTCAAGTGACTTGCATCTAAGTGTTATATCCTGCTTTACTTGGGTTTGTACAAACTGTGTAGACTGCTTGCTGTGAATGTTTTTCTGCAGAGCTCTGTAGTCCTGCTACAAATACTACAGCCTACAAGAGGCGTCCTTTTGCAACAAGAACTTTCAGTCTAGTTTGTTTCCATGTTTTTTGGAAAACTGGCAAGGATTAAGTAGATTTATCACCTAGTGGATTACTTTTTTACCAGTGAAGTAAAAAAAAGCTTGTATAACTGTTAAATTCAGTAAGGCTTGGTTTTGCTGATGAAAAATGAATGTAGCAAGTAAAATTAGATGGAGTAGTGGGAGAGGAAGAGGGAATAGGTAGGCCTGTTGAAGTGCACTCCTGAAGGAAAGAGGTGAATTGCTCCATAGCTTGCTCCATAGGAGCAGTTGAGTTAAAATCTATTAAATCTGTCTGGTTTACTGTAAAGGATTCTAATCTTTGTTAGCTTACTTTACAAGCATAGGTGTGGGTGTGTGGTGTGGCTACTGAAGAGATGTCCAAGCTTTGCTAGGACACCCTCTGACATACAGACCTGTTTGGTGCAAAAAGAAAAACAACACAGTGGGAAAAAGGCTGCAGCATGTCACAGACACTGAAAGTGAAGAGGTGACCCAGAGGGAAAAGACAAGGAAATGTTAGTTGGCATCACTCTTTGAGGCATGTGGAGCTCAACAACTGCAAGTGCTGCCATTTCTTATCAAAAGCTTTAGTCATTGATGTATTCTCACCATCTTTATCTTGTTTCATATAAAGCTGAGAGTTGTAAAGTGTTCAAGGGTATCACTTCTAATTTAACAAAAGCATACAGAAAGACAGAAACCCCAAAGCACGTCCTTCCACGTGAAATCCTGCACTCCAACATCAGTGCTTTCATTCCAGCTCTTTTGTTTCCAATGTTTTATTCATTAACACAAACCACAAACCTGTCTACAAGAGGGTCTGACAGAAATAAGCCTTTTTTTTACTTTAATAGAAAATACCTAGCTCCCTTCAACCTATTGTGTTTAGATTTTTTTGAGACATATATACTACTTTATGGAGAATAAAAGAAGATGGAAAGTTCATCTCCTCTCATGGTAGTCTCCCTCTTAACTTAGTAAAAGCAGTTGGTTTCAAGCAGCCTGTTGAATGCAGACTATTTTGTGAATCTGTGAAGACTGTCTTGTTAGAATCCCGATCTGCTATTCAGATACTTATGTAGAAAATATTTCATTGGCACTTCATGCATCCTGTTCTTCCAGTTCTGAGGACATGCAAGAACTGGCAGAACTTAACAGCTTGGTTTTAGGGTTGTGTTTATGTTCCTTTCAGACCCAAGCCTGCTATATTTGATTTGGTTGAGCTCTCCATGGGGCCACGTTGAGTTTCTCTCCAGCTGTGGAATGACTTACCTGCAGCTACATGGATAATAGTAAAAATTGTGATGCAGTTTATGAGCACATAGGAGATAATGAGATAAGGGAAGACAGCCAACCAACATAAATTTGCCAGGGAGAAAATTGTGTCAAACTGATTAGTTTGCTTCCTTGACAGATGAATTAGATTAGTGCATAAGGGAGGCAAGGGATGGAAGTGATACAAATAGAAGTGTATAAGGTTTTGAAGGATGTTCTTTTGAGTGTACTATGTGCAATGTTTTGGTTTTTTCCTTAAATTACTATATTGCAGAAGCAAAACTTGTTAAAAATGGTTCTGTGGAGCACTTAATAGGGATTCAGGATCACTTGGAAAGGCTTTTGGAGTAGGCTTCCATACTATACCAGCTTGTCATGGCTGGATTTGTCAATGACACCCATGATTTAGATTTTAGTACATGGAGTAGAGTTTACTTATGAGCTGTTCAGGTGAGGTCAGTTTGGGAGAGACAGAATGGGCAGCCCAGCATGTTGATATGAAGCTGTTGGTCGCTGGGGTAAGCAAAGAGTGTGTGCTGGCTTGACCTGACTCACCCTGTGTTTATTTGTTATACCACAGGAGCTCAGTCACTGTGTATAACCTAATTATGCTGAGTTTACTGCATTGGATGGCCTCTTCCAACACTCAGAGCACAGCTTGTGGTACTTTTCTATTCTTTAGAAAACTGCAGCACTGAAACCTAGAACTTGAAAGGAAGTGTTTGTTTACTTGTAGCAGTTTGTTTATTTTGCCACAGGGAGAAAATGTATGAGTAGGGAGGAGTGACCATATTTTTTAAGAGCTTTTGTAGAATAAGCTATGAAATAATATGAATAATATGAATAATTGTCATCTTGGGATGGTGTCAGAAGTCTGCTTTGTTTTAAATTCCCTGTGATAGAAAGGGGTGTTTGTGTGCCATGCTCTTGTATACACAATGCTCTTCTCATAGATGTCAGGTGATCATGAAAGATTCATTTCATGGCTCCCTTAGAGGTAAACACCAATATTTCACACTGGGTCAGTAATTTTTGCTAGTAATAGATTAAAGCCTGAAACTCCCTTTGACATGTTCCCATCTGTGATGCCATAGTTTCTTATGGATGTGGAGCATAGTGAGGCAAAAAACCGCCCCAAAACTCTATTTAGGTTATCTCTGTGGGGGTGCTGTTCTGTTTCTGTGATCCCTGCTGCTGTTTTCCTAACTTCTTGGAGTATGGCTTTCTCCTTGGTATCCTAGCAAATGCTTTTCTAGCAAAACTACAAATTAAGAAGGCACACCTTAGCAGGAGAGAGTGGTGCACCAGTGGTGTAATTGGAATTCCAAGAATGCTGTGAAAGTTTCATGCCCCATCTTCTGTCCCAAAGGGAGGGGGGATATTGGAAGAGCCACTGCTGATAAGTGATAGCCTGTGAAAGGCAAGCCTTAGGCAGTCCCTTGGAAAGACTTTTAAGTCCCATGAACTGAAACAAACTGGAGGCATGGTAAACCTAGTTTTAGAGCTTTCCCTTGTTTGATTTTAATTTCAAGAAGCTGCCTGGGAGAAATCTCAAAGGCACATTCCTGTAGATGCAAGAATAGCTGTTCAAAGTGCTAGGAGATGAAAATGATGTGCAGCAATTTTTATAAGTGAGGAAATAATAGTGCAGAAGTGGGCTACCACCTGCCTGTCTTGCAGTGAGAGTATATTAGAAGTACTGTTTACTCTTTGGTGTTGCTGAAAGGTCACCTTAGGAGAAGACAGAGAAGTAAATTCAAACTAAAGAAAGAAATGTATGATAAAATTGTGAAGGAATGTATGGATGTATAAGAGAAGAAGCCTTTGCTGTGATAGTATTGTTGCAATTAAATCTTAATATTGAGCATTTATTTACCTAATTCTTTCATGTCCCTTTGTTTGCCAGGATATTGCTGGGTTTCACTCTGTTTATTGCATTGTGTTTGTCTTAAAAATAAGCAAGAGTAGCTATCCTCATTCTGTACACTGCTTGCTGTCAAAGCTTAAAAGCAACACAAAACCAGAGAAAAGGGGTAGCACTGAAAAAGTCATGTTTTCTCTCTTGTGGGGAGCAAGTTCTGTCCTCAGTTTCTTTGCATCCAGAAACAGCCAAGCACAGTGCAGGTCATCTAAGTGAGGCCATACACTTTCACAGATGCACTGCAGAAGCAAGGACTTCCATTAAATAACTACTCAGTGATTTCTGTACTTGTAAATGATGCTACAGTGCATTTGATAGACAATTACTGTTTCTTATTTTAGTTTTCTTCTTGGTGTTTTTTTCTCCAGCAAGGAAGTCTATTTCCTTAGTGTGAGTATTGTGTGTATGTGTAGGTGAATCCAAGGGAAAAATGTGAATAAACTCCATGTCAGTAGTTGTACTTTTACTAAGTGGATGTTCAAGTTGTCTTCTGGGATAAATTTAGCTGGAAAGCAGTGTCCACTGTAGTCATTTGAGTATCATTCTGGGAGAACTCTTTTCAGAGAACTGCAGCTTCAATCATGATTTGTTTTCTGTACCATTGGTTATTACCAGGGGAAGGGGCAAGTGTAGTGGTGGGACATAACATGCGAGTTTGGATAACATAATGGATTTTCTTGGAAAATACTACCACTTCTGAATAGTTTTTGTTCTTGAAACAAAACACCTGGCAGTTCTAGATTGTATGATGCTGTGCATGAAAGTAGCATTGCAAGCTAGAATAGTAAACAGTGCTAAAAAACACAACTGAAAAACAAACCCTTGAAAAGCAGAAAAGTTAATCAAGAAAATCCACATTGCATCTGATCTAGGTTCTAGTAAGGAGTATCTCTTGTACTTCATTTTTTTCCCCCGGAATAATTAGTTCTATTGTAACCAAAATTGAAACGTATTTACTTTCCTGTGAGATAAGAGAAACAGGAAAATGTCATCTTGCAAATTAATTTGTAAGCCATGATACATCATTCTCCTTTGCAGTGATTGTACTGCTGACCAGATGTCGTTTTGTTCGAGCGCGCAGTTTTTCATCTTGATCCGGCGCTTGTGCGAGTTGGATTTATCCTTTGTGGAGCAGCTGTATCAATGACTGGGGCCTGTGCATTGCAAGGAGGAGGGATCCCTTCCCTTGGTGTCCCAGCCTGCCAGGAGGGAGCAGCTGCTCCTTGCTTCCAATCCCTCCCTCCTGGGCACTGGTACAATCGGCGCAGGGGCTGGCGGCGCAAAGCTCGGCAGAGCCGCCTGACTGCCACAGCGATGCTTGCTGACCAAGGGCTGGCAGCACCTTGGAGCCACGGGAGCTTGTCTCCTGTCTCTAGTGTCTTACAAGGGGAGGACTTGAAAACTAAGATGCTGGCACTGAACTTCAAGAATTCAAGGTAGGATGAGACCTAAGTGAATCCCAACTACTCTTATTTCTTTGCGTGGTACTTTTCCCCCACAGACTAAAATTTCGTTTAATAACTAGCACGTGTGAAGTTGTACCTCTTGTTGTCAGACTTGCTGTTATAGGAGAAGTTGAACCAAAGCTGAGATTGATCAGAGATTTAGTCAAAATCTAGTGATATTTTTGAATAAAATGAGTAATGTACCAGTGCATAATTTTCTGTGTTTAGGATGTTGGCACTAGAGAAATGATACATTTATCATCCCAGCTAAGGAAGAAAATAATTTATTTTAGTTTGTCACATGGGTAGTTTTCAAAATACAGCTAATATTAGCCTTGAATGCAGTAGTTGTGCTGTGAAGCAAGCTTGTTATAGAGTTATGTTACACGTGTTCTAAGAAATCTGAAGTTGGAGAAAATAGTATTAAGGTGGTATTTTCCCTATCTCTTGAGTGCTACAGGCTTCATTTTTTCCCCTTTGAATAAGAGAAACTCACTTCAGGAGGATTTCTAGCTGTCCTATTTAATCTTGTAATACACTGCAAACTGGTGTTGAGAAATCATTTATTCACTGTGAAACACAGCTTTATTTTGGCACTATTGCCAAGCAGGGCTAGAACATGAGTAATGAACAGAAAAACAAAAATAGTTTTGAAAGTAGCTATGGTAAATAGTAAATATACCAACCTCTTTATTGGCAATCAAAAATGAGCAAAATAAGTATGGGTTTTCTAAAATGTTGCAGCTTTTTCTCCTTATGAGAGACAGCAACTTTAATATACAATAATATCTCCACCCACTTTGATAATTTAATAAGTGTGCCATTGAAAAAAAGTTTCACTGGAGAACTGGAAGAATCCATTCATTTGAGTAATTAATATTGCTTTCGAAGTCTGCAGTTTTAGTCTGCTTTATAGGTTTGTGTTTTTTCTTATTAAGTGTTTATTTTGTGGGGGTGTTTTGTCTTCTCTTTCCCCTCTTTTAGTTTTTCCTGTGTAATCCTCTATCTGACACATTCACTGCTGGGGATGGAAACCTTGTAGCTCTGATGGGCTGTTTCTAAATCCAAACAGCTCAGTCCTGCCTTGGATCTGTCCCTGGCTTTCTCTGCAGGACAGTGTTCTGGGAGCAGCAGTCTCTTGTGTTACTGGGGAGCTAGAGCTGTTTTCTGTAAGGAAAGATTCACAATCAGCTCTTTTGTCTTTGCTCCATGTGAAGGCTCCAGGGAAGTGTTTCCATGTGCAGTCTGGTGGAGCTGGATCCAAAACCACCCTGGGAGCCCAGGACATAATCTAGCTCTACCTGCAATCCTCAGGTGTTTGAAAACTGAAGATGAGACTGAGAGGGATTGAAGTGCTTTTATCTGCGATTTGTGACTGTCGTCCCCAGAGGATCTTCTGCCACCCAACAGAGAGGGGTCAGGGGAAGGAGAAGGAGGAGCAGAAGAGAGGGAAGGTGAGGAGAAAAGACAATACTTTTCTCCCATTGTTACAGTACTTGCTCAGTTAGACAAAGCTTAGGAATCTTTACTGGTTTTTTTTAAGAGGGGGGTGCCTCTTATGAGGAGCAGCTGAGGGAAGTGGGATTGTTTAGCCTGAGGAAAAAGAGGCTTGGAGAGGACCTTACTGCTCTCTGCAGCTACCTGAAAGGAGGTGTTAGTGAGGTGGGTGTCAGCCTCTTGTCCCAGGTAACAGGATGAGAAGAAATCACAGAGTCATTAGGATTGGAAGGGACTTCTGGAGATCATTCAGTCCAACCCCCCTGCCAAGGCAGGGTCACTCAGAGCAGGTGACACAGGAGCACGTCCAGGTGGATTTGAAATGTCTTCAGAGAAGGAGACTCCACAACCTCCCTGGGCAGCCTGTTTCCAGGGCTCTGCCACCCTCAGTGTGAAGAAATTCTTCCTGCATGTTGAGGTGAAACTTCTTGTGTTTTAGTTTATGGCCATTGCTCCACATCCTGTCACTGAGCACTGCTAGAGAGTCTGGTACCATTCTCTGAGCACCCACCTTTGTGATATTTATGGGCATTAATGAGATCCGCTTCAGTCTTCTCTTCTCCAGGCTAAACAGGTCCAGCTTCCACAGTCCCTCCTCACATGAGAGGTGATCCAGATCCCTCATCATCTTTGTGTCCCTCCTCTGCAGCCTCTCCAGTAGCTCCTTGTCTTTCTTGTCCTGAGCCCAGAATTAAACACAGCACTCCAGATGTGGTCTCACTAGGGCTGAGTAGAGGGCCAGGATCACCTCCCCCAGTCTGCCAGATGCACCTCAGGATCCCATTGGCCCCAGCCATCAAATGTCCTCAAGTTGTGTCAGGGAAGGCTTTGATTGGATATTAGGAAAAAGTTCTTCACAGAAGAGGTTATCAAGCATTGGAAGAGGCTGCCCAGAGAAGAGGCTGCTCCAGTCACCATCCCTGGAGGTATTTAAAACCTGTGCAGATGAGGCAGTTAGGGAACATGGTTTAGTGGTGGACTTGGCAATGCTGGGTTAGAGGTTGGACTTGATGATCATAAGGGTCTTTTCCAGCCTAAGTGGTCCTTTGGTTCTGTACTGTGTGGTGTGCAGAACTTGATTCCAGTGGAGTTCAGTGGATGCCTTTGGATCATCCTAATTTCAGGCAGTAGATACGTGTATGCAAGTATTTCTGCTGCTTTTCCATTAATATCTGGACTGAACTGCTAATTATAAGGTCTTGGGCTGTTGTATTTTGTTCTGCACTTACGAATACTATGAACATGCAGCTTAAACATTGGGGTTATTCACCCTTATTTACTTCCTATTGCTTCAAAAATAAACAAGCACTTGTGCCCAGGCTTTAAATGCTGATTTAAATGCAGGTACGCTGCTGGTTTTGTTGCAATCTTTCTGCCTCGATGGTAGCAGAGAGAGGAATTTTATTACATCAGCCAAACATGTGCTGGTAGGATCATTTTGTTGTTTTTCTTAGAGGGTGGCTCTATGGAGACAAATTTTACAGGTAATGGGCTTCTACTTACTGCTCCTTCGTATGCAAATTTCTTAAAGGCAGAAAAAATGTTTTCTTTTTGGTGTATAAATGGCTGGTTTACATGGCTGCAGGAAGTTTTTGCTTTAGATTGCTGTTGAGAAGAAAACCCGCTATCACCAGCACCACAAATGGGGATCGTGCTCCTGTTAAAAATTTTTGATATTTGGCTTTTTTAGCTAAATATGAGAACCATGCTTAGAGTCACTGTTGTCATTACTGAACATGTCCTGTTTGGGGCTACTTTGCTTCCTGCATGGCCTTGCTGTGAGGATGTACAGGCTCTCTCCTGTTCCAGGTTCACTGGTTTCCTTCCCCATCTTCCCCACCACACCCTCCCTCTCCCTGTTACTTGGAAAGGTGAATAGACCAAAGCACTCTTCTCCATTCTTGATGGTGGCTCATATTGATTCAAGTGCAATAACTTTCCTAGGAAGGCTTTTTTGCTTTGCTTGTTTACTGCGAATGCACAAGCCACTCTCCAGAACAGTGTTGTTATTCCTATACATTTGTTCATGTCTGCATGCCAACCAAGCACATGTTTGTCTCTTCAGATCCCAGATTATTTTGCATTTTTGTTTGTTTTTCTGTGTGTGTCCCCTCCGCTCTCATCCTCTCACCCCTTTCTTGTTTTCTAGGGGCTTCTTAGCTGAATTTTCTCTCCTGAATTTCATGGTTTGGTCATTGTCATGCAGATCAGGTCTTCAAGCTAAAATTTCAGTTCTACTGTATTCCCAATGGGCTGTAACTAGTATCCTGTTTGTCCAATTAATGCAAATCAGTTTATTTAGGCTTTTTGAAAACAAAACAAAAACAAAACAAGAAAACCAGCATTCAAAGATGCTCAAGATATTTTACCACGGAACATGTCAAGAATTCAATTAGAAGTTGCTCTCCAAGAATACTGAGGAAGCAAATAGTCTGTTTTGTTTTGGTTTGAGTTTCTTAACCACTTGTTACCTATCTTTGTGGTATTCTGCATGTTTTTTCTGATGCTGCATAGGTTAGTTGGTTCATAAGCTTCTGATAAAATGTTCTGATTGATTCCTCCATTTCAGATGATTTTGCTGAGGTGAAAATGTTTCTGAGATGTTTCAACTCTGCCAGCATATGTTCAAAACCAAAGTGATGTTTCAGTATTTACTTTTCCTTCATGTGTTTTTCAGCTCCAGGTGTTTATAGCAGTATTCAGGTTTGCAGGATAATGAGTTTGCTTATCTACTGTCTTCTCAATCAGTAGGTGAATGGGGATCATTCCCACCTCAAATGTCCAGTTACAAAACTCAAGATTAACATTAATCTGACAAATTATAGGTTCCAAAAGTAATCTGCTGGGTTTATAATGTATTCATACTGGTTACACTGAAGAACAGAATTTCTGTTCCCTCAGTCCAAAACCTGTTAACTTACTAGGCATCATTTTTCTATAAATAAGTGTTTCAAAAATACATGTTGGTGAGAAATGTCTCTATTTTTGTCATGTTTTGTGTCTGCTCCAACCGAGTTGGGCTTTGCTTCTGCCTGTCAGGATTTTTGTGTTACACATATTTTTGTCTCCTCAGTTAGCATGTTTTTCTGGTAAAAAATGTCCTTTGCATTCCTTGAGTAGAGGAGGAATTGTATGCCCAGAGCTGGTTCAGACTTCATGGCACTCAGGGCTGGATTACCAGCTTTGAGACCACACTGGAACAGGTCAGAGGAGTGGAAAAAATGTCTCAGTGGTATGATTGCACAAGGAGGGGCAAATGGTTTCTTGGAGCCTGGATGTCTATGGATGAACCACCTGGAGGTGCTGATGCAGGTGTCTCCTTTCTAATATAATACCTGCATAGAGCCCTGTACTTTGATCTTCACTGTAACTGATGATTAGGGGTAATGAAACATGGCAAGATTGATTTATTTTCTGGAATGACCATTCCTCATCTTGTAAAGCAGAAAGGCTTCTTTTACACATGAAGAGTTTGTTTGGTCCTCAGCCCTGCAATGGCAATATATTTCTGTCTTCCACAAATTATTGAAAGCCTTTTTGTGGTATAAATACTGTCTTTTTTCTCCAACCTAAGCAGATACCATGGAGCAAGAACAGTTTGAGGTATGGAGTTTTCCACCTTCTTTGATGGCTAGCAAACCTAAACTGGTTTTTGGAGATCAGATCTGTGTTTATATGCAGATGAGGTGGTTTAAGACTTTGCACTGAAATTCAGAGATGAAGGTCTGTAGAACCCAGCAGTCAAATATGGATTTCAGGTAGCTTTAGGGTTGGTTGGATGATATTTCTTGGTCCTGTTTTGTGAAGAGATGAAGGACCATCTGTTACAGATACCTCAGAGATGAGGTTTTCTGCTCGTCCTAGCTGGATGCAATATTCATTATGGGCCCTATGGCTTCTGAAAAGTCAAAATTACTCATTCAGTTCCCCTGACCCCTTTTCAAAAGCTGCTTTTAAACAAGTGGTGGATGTACCTATTCAAATGCTTACAACAGCAGATTTACCTTTTGGTTCTCAGAATTGTGTGTGATACTTCAAGACAAAATAAGAATTCATCTTTCATTTTAGTTGAAAAAGGTGTAAAGTGTAGAAAGGCAGACACCTTAAATCAATGTGTCTCCAGTCTAAATAAATAGCCTTTATTTGAGCTTTCTGGCAGTTTGCTTTTTCAGCATTTTCAATTCTTGAGCTTGGTTATCAGTTTATTACTGAGCTGAGAAAATGGAAGTCCTTAAATCTTGTTAAAGGCTTCCTTAAAGAAAAACAGTACTGAGAATTGGGTTAATGGTGATGACAGATCATAATGAGTGCTAAATAAAGATGTAGGAAGTGGAATTATCATCATCCAGCCAAAAATCACATTCTAGATGCAGTGTGGACAGATTTGTTCCTCATAGGAAAAGGTGGCACACATTTGCTTCCTTGTGCACTGTCTTGTCTTTACTCTCTGTAAAAGTAACTTGTAGTTCCCTTCTGTTTCACCAAGGTGTGAGTTTTGTACACCAACCCCAGGTGTCTGTGAGCAATGATGGCAGTCACATCCTTTGCCTCCACGTGTGAATGGGTAGTCCTTCATGCCAGGCAACTTGTTCTGTGCTATTGCTCTGAGCAGTGATGTAAAAGCAGGCTCTTCAGTCCCAGGGGCAGTCTGGATTGTGGGACTGCACTCCAGGCATCGAAGTTGTCCGTGCTTTCCTTGCACGGAAATAGCAACGAAGAAAAGAGATGCAACTTCAGCTGCAGTTTGGAGAAGTACACTATTTTCAGCTGGGGTAGGATTTAATACTTTGGTTTACAGGCTTTATTTTTTGGAGGTGGCAGAAGAAGTGTAGCCTGGAAATATTTTGTTATAATTGCACAAGTAATTTTGGGAAATGTAGTTATTAAAGCATTAGAAAATGCAGTGATGGAGTTATCTTCTAGATACAAGCTTTACATGGTAAGTCAGGAAAAGAATAGGCTATTTGCAGAAGTCAAAAGCAGTACTTTATTTTCTTATTTGAACAAAGTAAAGTGCAGAAAGTTGATATAACTAAAGGGCATTTTCATTTAAGTTATTACAAAGTAAGAATATGTGCATTATTAGTCTTTAGCAAGACAGCTCTCCTTAATCCCTGCAGCACAGGTCAAAAGTATCACTGTTACTTAATTGTTGTCTTTTTACACTGAATATAAAACATTAACCTTCAGGAGGGTACAAACCACAGGAAATCTACTCTATCAGCACTTGCTATTATGTGTCATTATCATGAATAATTTGTGGGAAATGGAAGAAGATGACTGATAGTCCATGTTTTATATCTTTATCTTTCTCAATAAACAGTTACTGAAGTTCTTCATATTTGTTGAAGCATTAGGATTTTTGGTTTTTGCAGAGATTTCAAGGCGTTAAGGTCAGACTCAGCATAAGAATAGCATTTCTAATATTGCAAATAACAGAGAAATTTTATCTTTAACTGGAGTTCTCTGGAGTATCTCTGACTGGAGTTCAGAGAAGAGGAAAAACATGTCCTGAATAAGGATAGCAAGCTGGTTTTGTTTGTTTGTTTCTTAGAGGTGTTAAAGCAAAAAATAGCTGCATTGAATTCTCAGGTGTGGATACTGCCCTGTGAACTGAGGCACCTCCGTAAGCAGCTCTTCAGCCTATAGTAACAGACCAGTATTAGTTCTTCTGTTCATCTAAAAAAGTCAAGATTAAGTTTTTAGGTGGTAATATAAGGTTGCTCAAGATAAATTTTGAATTATTTAGGTGCAAAGGAGGGAAAAAAACGAAACCATACACACAAAAGTCATGACCTTGAAATAATAGTGTGACCTTGCAAATCCTTGCCTGCACGCCTTCCTTAGCTTCCTTAATGATATTTAGCAATACAAAGGTGAAGTAGGAGTTGGTGGTGTTTTCCTGTTGGGGGGGATTTCTTAACAAAATAGTTCCTGTTTCAGCCAGATGACTGGGTGTTTAACAAGAGTAAATCATAGTATGGAAATAGGCACTTTTATTACTGGGGCAGAATATGAGATTTGCTTGAGGCTCTCTCTTACCAGGCAACCTTCCCCAAGGTTGTGTGTGCCAGTTCAGTCTGTCAGCGACAGCTCATGGCATCCTTTTCAGCAACACAGCTTGCTTGTGCGTGATTTTCTTTGTGTGTGAGTCGTTGTTTTGTGTTTGGTGGCAGGACTGGAGGGGGGGAAGGGAATGGGAGGAAGTAGTTGCATTCCTCGCTTCCCCTCCTGCTGATGTTTTTGTCTACAAAGAGAATTTTTTATTCCTGCTCAGTTCTAAGCACAAATGGATGTGTATCTAGCCAGTAACAGCTCTTTATTGTTTCCTTTGAAGGCCAGACAATGTCCTTTTGAATGGTGCATATTGATGATCATCTTCAGAATGTTAGTATTAACTACATGGATAGGGAACCCGAAATTTGGGAAAGAAGTAACAGACCTAGTGGGGAGGGAACTAACAGGTGTGGAATTTACTGATCCTAATGGACTTCTGTGATTGGTTATAGCAAGAAGACTTAAATTTCATTTTCCTGAGATAGTTGGGGTAGAGGTGTGTGCTGGTGTCCCATTATACTCTGCAAATAAAGAAGTTGATTCCTGTTTCACTGCTAAGCTGCTGATGTAATACCAATATAGTGCCTGGAGAAACACTTGTGACTGTAATTACTAAGCAGATAATTACCTAGCTGCTTATTTAAATAATATCCTTTTGGAACTAGATGCATAGCTCGGACTTATAATAGCTGTTGTGAAAATGAGTGTGTCTCATGCAGCTTCTGTCTGCCTACTTCTTTTTCTTCACAAATGTTTTGATAGCTGTAGTAGTATTACCCATACATTATCATACCCGAACTTGTGTTAATGATTATGTGTGTGTGTTGTGTTTTTCTTGTAGTGTCTGTCTTTGAGCTTTGTAAGTTGTTGGTATTTTCTGTAAAGTAATTTATGATCATTTTTCCAACAGCTTCCACTAACACTAGAAAACACATTAAAATATTTTGAAGGGTAGAAATTAGCTCTTACACTAACTCCAGTGAAATTTCTGGAGAATCTTATGGCTTCATCTTGTGGGATTCCCATATAAATTTAACAGGAAAGTGAAGAACCTTGGTGAATGGCTTTATATCGGAGCTGCTCAAATGGGTCAGCCTCGCTTATGCTCATGGGGAAATGTGCAGCCATCTGACAGCCTGTGGAAAAAAACAAAAGGCGGTTTTTAAAGTGAGGATGCTTATGCTGTGCTTTCACTGCTTGCTTCATTTCTCCTCACATGGAGATTGTTCTGCTTCTACCACTAAGAGAAAACGGTAATGTTTATTACAAGAGCAGTGGTTTTAATTGTGCATGTTTGTAATCTACTCATCAAGTGTCTTATTTTAGTCTTGGTCCATACAGAACATGATGCAACATTTTTAGCTCTTAATAGCAGAAGGTGTGTACAATAGGCTGAAATGCTTCAACCCTCCTGATAAACCACGTGCCTGTCATGGTGGGGCTGCGTCATAGAACTTCCACTTGCTTAGTTTCCTTTTTCAGAATAACTTGAACTTCTTCCTCAGCTTAAAAAAGCCAAACACCCAAGAGCTGGAATGTCCAACTCACAGGTTCCCTATGAAGAGTGTGCCTGCTTGGACGTGCTGTGGGAAGAAACTCATCAGGGCTGTGTAGTAAAGGATGTGGGGCAGCAGTGGGATGTATGTGCCAGAAGAGGGAATGGGAGGTAGGGAAGAGAGTCCTGTGCTGAGAACAGGTTTCTGTCCTTGCCACTTCCACAAAACTCCTCTTGAGGTTTTTGGAGCTGCTCTCTAATTTCCTCTGGGTGTACTGGGTATTTAGCTCTGAGATCACAAGCTGAGAGGAGAAGGACATCAGCTGGTCTCTAAGGGACACAACGCAAGCAAGCAGAAAGATTCAAGCACTACAAGATTGAAGGATTAGCTGCTCCCCAAAGTATCTTCAAATAGATGTCATATTATTAGACATCATCAATTTTAGCATAAGGGAGGATGTGTGTGTGTTCATTGTGTGGATATTGAGGCTGTTGCATTGCCTGTGCTGTGGGGCATATCTGTGAAAGGAAGTTGGTTTAGTAGTTGTGATGCATTCTGATCCCTGAGGAGATGCACTGCTGGGTGTGCAGAGCAGCCTTTCAGTCTGGGTTGTAGGAACCAAGGTGTAGCATCATGCTCAGAGGGATGAAATAACAAAATACTGACCAGCTGCTCATGAAGCATCTGCTGAGAGAGGCAGGAGGCTCTTTGGGGACTGTAGGAAGTGAGTGTGCAATTTAAGGCTCTACTGTAATTCATGTGCAGAGCCAGACCAAATTCAAGCTCTGCAATCATTTACAAGACCGGTGTTCCCTAAGTTTTGAGCTTGTTTTTCTTAATTACAGTGCAGATTGCTTGATTGTCATGTGCTGTAAACAAGCAGTTGTGAGCAGATGAAGTGACTGTTACTGAAAATACTGGAATCTTTCCATTTTTGACATTAAGGGGTCTGCCAGGTCTTAATGCTGAATTCAAGTCACATGTGATGGTTGCAGCTGACGGAGGATTGTGCAGATGCTTTCACTTAGAATAGGAAGACCCTTTTTTCTAGATACTTTTTGTTTATAATAAAAGGTTTAGGTGTACTGGTTTCTCTCCTGCAGGCCTAATTCGAAACAAAGAAAACCTCAGTCAAAATATTTGTACAGGACAAAGTAGCAATGTAGCACTGTTCTTTCACTATTCACTTTCACATATCTAAGATTTGGGCCTAATGCTGGAGGTCCCAGAGCCAACAGCTCTCTTCCCATAGATAATCTGTGCTGTGATAATCAGAGAAAATACCACTGGATTTGGGCAGGCAAAAATAAATCACAGAAATTCTTTCAGCTTTCATGTACAGTATATTTCAGATGACACTGCCTGGAGACTAGCATTTTTTCTAATAAGAGAGAAACACAGTAAGAGACAACTCTGGAATTTCAATTCCAGAAGTAGTATCTACTTCGGAATTCAGTTACGTCTGGGAAAAAAAAAAGTAATTAATTGGGATGTTATTTGTATGTCACATCCTTTCTCCTCTCCTCTCTGCCCAGTCTTTTATGTTGGGCTTTAATACCTGCTTGTAGTGGGGAATAGACAGGAGGGACCATGACGGTGTTGAGGAAGTGAGGACTACTTTAATTGTTCTCTGCATTTGTCATCCCTTGGAGTTAACTGCCCTGGTGGAGGTAAATGGATCACAGCTGCATAATGCCATTCCAGTAGGCTCCTTTACACTAGGAAAATACTGTGTAACATTTATTTGGACTTCTCTGACTATACAAAACTTGTCAGATCTATAATTACAAGTGTGTGTCTGAACCAGTGTAAATTTCTGTTTTAGGTGTGTGCTTAGGCTGAATAAAGCAATAGAATTTAAAAGAAAAATTGGCCACACGAGCAAAAGTCCACAGCAGTCATGGATATGATGAAAATGTGAATTTTGGGTGGATATATAAGTTCTCAGCATTTTGTGAATCATAAAAAAAAATTTAAAATGTTGTCTTCAAAAGTTTTTATTAAAAAGAAGATGCAGACATTTTTCTTGCTGCTTAGGCAGTGAAGGTTTGGTCTTTGAGCTCAGATGTATTCTGTTCCTGTTACAGGAAGAGAAGCATCCCCAAACTGAGGAGTTTGGGAAAAGCTATGGGTTTCTGGAGGAAAGAAACACAGCTCTGTGTTTTATTTTTAGCTGCATGATTAATGCTGATTCAAAGTCTTACCTATGTTAATCCTTGGGGATGATAGGCCAAAAGACAACATTCAATTCTATCTAATTTTTCTTCAGTTGTGAAAAGCCAGTGCACATTTCCAGCATGGACTGACAGTTACTGGCATGTAACTTAGCTTAGCTTTTTTGATGACTTTTCATTCCATGAATTATTTTCTGCACGGTACTAAAATGTTCATTAGCATTAGTTCCTAATGTTTTACTATGTGTTAGTAAAATACTTTATGAATATGTTTTATGATCATGTTCCAGAAAGGTATCTCTTTCTTGGGTTAGAGAGAGAATATTTTTCTTTTATTAATGTTTCTTATTAGTAGTTAATTGCCTTCACTTTTACAAGCATAGCTCCAGTTTGTTATTGATGTTATTTTCCTGGTTTTAGCATCCAGCTACTTTCTTTCATCACAACTTAATCTTTG
This sequence comes from Leptocoma aspasia, assembly GCA_013399835.1. Classification (NCBI taxonomy): domain Eukaryota; kingdom Metazoa; phylum Chordata; class Aves; order Passeriformes; family Nectariniidae; genus Leptocoma; species Leptocoma aspasia. The sequence continues at coordinate 11,805 of VXAX01003967.1, read as the reverse complement.
GGTTGGAGTTCTCCAGTAACTTCTACTTCTCCTTCGTTACTCTAATTACAGCACCTTTGGAATCATCACTTCTTCCTTTTATTAATTGACCCTTCATGGTAACCTCTCTTTTTGATAATTTAAATAATTAAGTTCTTTAAGTTTCTTGCTGCAAGGCATTTTCTACTCTTGAATAATTTTTACAGCTGTTACTGACCTTTGCTTTTTTGGCTGCATTTCAGCAGTGAGATGTAGGCACTGCAATTCTGTGGAGTATTTCATTGTTGGTGGTCTTTACTTTATATATGGAGCAGAAACTGTTTTCCATGTATTCCCCTTACTCCTTCCCTAACGTGAACATGGTTGTGAGATCAGTCCCTTTTGCTGCAGTGTCCAATTGGCTACATCTGTTTAGGGATTTTCCTGTTCTGACTTTCACACCTCTCGTGCAAGGCCCTGCCTGACAGACTTCAGTCACACGGTTGGAAGACTTGGTCCATGTTGTTTTGGGGACTGAGGCGTTAATCTGCAGAGCCAGTAGCTGAGGGGTGAGATGAATGATAGCTCCACTGGATAGCTTTGTCTCTTTGCCATAGGAAAGTCAGGAAAAATCTGTGCTTGTCTTTGTATGATAAAGCCAATGTCTGAGAGAGTTGGAAGGTCTTGTGTAGATTAGATTTCAAAGTACTAGTTTTATTCTAGAATTAATTTGAGAATACTTTGTGTTATGTAGATAACACTGTTGTAAATGCTGTGGGATGTGCACCAGTGGATCATAAAACTCATCCAATAAAAAGTACCAAAGCATTTTGCAGTGTTCAAAGCCTGGCCAGCCATGCTTTCTGCTGGAGAATATCGGATGTTTTTCTCTTTCAAGTTGTTGGCTTTAAATCCTCCTAATCAATGCCTGGCATGTAAAATTGGCTAATGCTCTTAACTCCAGTGTGGTACTTTTTGTGAGAGAGGGTGCTACATATTTGAAGACTTTGATGAAATAATGCTTCAGCCTCTTGCACTCAGCACGTTCCTTTTCCTTTCTGCACAGGATACAAGGGAGCTTCCAGAAGTCAGCCAAGATGAATATGGTGAAGAGGATCATGGGCCGGCCCCGGCAGGAGGAGTGCAGCCCCCAGGACAACGCGCTGGGCCTGATGCATCTGCGGCGCCTCTTCACGGAGCTCTGTCATCCTCCACGGCACATGACCCAGAAAGAGCAGGAAGAAAAACTTTACATGATGTTACCGGTGTTCAACAGGGTAAGCTGGGCAATTTGCAACAAGTGTTTTCTTTATTTGAATTGTTCGCTCATATTTTGTATTCTCAAGACCTTTTGGTTCTAGCACAACAGCTTTTCTCCCACTGGCATCCTTTCAATTTTCCTCTTCTCCTCACACAGTTTTGTATTAGGGGATAAACTTACCTTTGGAGATTTCCTTTTCTTATCACTTTATCTCAAGTGCAATCCACAGATGTATGTAGGCTGATAGCTTTTCTGCAGTGCTCACTGCTATTACAGTCATCTGATTTCCAACCTAAACTTTGGGAGCAAGTTTATACCCACTTTTTTGTGTGACAGCACTGTCCTTGAGTCTAAATAGCTCTTCTCCCTTTTTTGCATTTATTGTACTGAACCATATTTAGAGATAACAATCATAATATGTCCTGTCAACTTGGTTTTCCTAGGCTACATGAGCTGAACAATTTTAATTTTTCATGTCATGTATTCTCTATGTTCTTATCACCCTTGTAGGCCTTTTTCTATGTATTGAGTCTGAATCTCCATTTGTGGACAAGGGAGATTTTGAACAAGCAATCTGTAGGGAAGGTATAATAACCACTTTTACTGTGGCATTCATATTTCGCTACTCCCTTGTACTCAGGCACTGAGGTTTTGTTTTGAGGCAGAACTATGGCAACTGTCACTGGAATTATTAGGAACTAAATCCTCCTGATGTCTTATATCAGTTGGCTACCCTGCCAGGTTATTGTGAATAATGATTTTGATGGAAGTTTTAGGGTCTTGAAAGACCAGTAGGTACAGATCTGGCTTTCTGGTTTTTTCCCCCCCTGTGTGCTTTTACTCTTTACTTCTTGGGTGATAGATTTGTGCTTGTATATGCTACCCCAGAGAACTGGAATAATCCAAAAACTAAAAGGATATTTTGTTGAAAGTATGGCTTATGAAGGTGTTAGACACTGAACTGCTTGCATGCTTGTGCTGGTTTTGCTGAGATAGAGTTAATTTTCTTTATAGTAGCTAGTGTGGGCTGTGTTTTAGATTTGTGCTGGAAATAATGCTGATAATATGGGAATGTTTCAGCTATTGCTGAGCAGTGCTTACTCAGAGGCAAAGCCTTTCTGCTCCTCACCCCACTCCACCAGTGAAGAGACTGGGAGTGCAAATGGAACTGGGAGGAGACTCAGTGACCCCAGCTGACCCGGTGGATATCCCCTACGTGCTGTCAGGCTCAGCATATAAAACAGGGGCAAGAAGGAGAGGGAGGTGGGGAGATGTTCAAAGTGATTTGTCTTCCCAAGTCACTGTTACCCATGATGGGGTCCTGCTCTCCTGGGGAAGGCTGGGCACCTGACTGTCCATGGAAAGCAGTGAATGAATGCCTTGTTCTGCTTTGCTTGCTTGTGTGGCTTTTGCTTTCCCTATTAAACTGTCTTTATCTCAACTCATGAATGTTCTACCTTTACCTTGCTGTTTCTCTGCCCTGTTCCACCTGAGAGCAATGAGCTGGTGTGGTGCTTAGCTGCCAGTTGAGGTTAAACTACGACAATGCTGTGTAGAAAAATTAATCCTAGTCAAAACATAGTATTACTAGGATTTTCAGTCTACCTAGGTAGTGTGCTTTAGTGGATGGATCACTTGAATGCCATTCTGTTGCCCTAGGTCTTACTTCTACTGGTAACCTGTTGTGTGAGTTTGGGAGAAGTAACCTCAGTTCATATGCCTCTTCTTTAATTCATCTTCTTGGATTATATGCCTTTTAGTTATGGACTTTCTTGATTTGTTTTTACAAATTAGCACAGTAGAATCTTAATCTTGCCTTGAGCCTGTGAAGGTTATTTTGATGCAGTTGTACTTAGAAATCTCCCTCTGGTGGTTACATGAGGCTGATGCTTCTGGAAGATAGAATGCCTCCACTTCAGCTTCTTCAGCAATTAACTCCAATCTACAGGTGGAGAAGAATTTTTTCTTAGTCTTTGTGGTAACTACTGGTAGAAGCATTATATCTATAGAAATTGCAGTGGTGATATTACTGGGTTTAATTAAAACTAGTGTAGCAATGCATGTACAGCTGTCCAACAAAAGACTTTGGTTAGATTTCTGAGATGAAAAAAACCAGTAAAGTTTTAATTTCTCCATTGTTTCTGCATTTTCTCTTTTTTGTTTTCTTTCTTAATACACATCTCCCCCACCTTTACGCTACTTGCTGGCTTTGTTCTAATTCTCAGCTCCTCCTTTGCACTCTGGTGAAGCCTAGTTGAAGTTACTTCATGTTTTTGCACCACTTGTTCTAACTGTCCTTCGTTCAGCTCATGTGCTGAAGCATTCTGAAAACCAAATCAGTAGCCCCAAGTTTTCTTTTCACTTCATCAAAATCAGCTCTTGTCTAAGTAATCTCAGGTACCATTTATATTCTTGAACAGATTGATAGTTTCTGTGATTTCTATTTGTATGAATGTATCTTGGCTACCCTTTTCCTCAGTTTTCCCCTTTTTTGTAGTAGCTGTTCCTTCCCCAGGTTCCCCATGTCTCTTTTCTATTCTTTACAGAACCCATCTAGTTTTGTTTATGGGCTCTTTTCTCTGAGTCCTAGAGACTCTTTTGTACCCTTCTTTGCTGAAGTGAACTTGGTGCTGAAGGCACATTCTTACGTGTTTGCCAGATGTTTTGTTTTCCAGTCCTACTTCTGGCTGTTTTCTTCCTCTTTTCTCATTTTCCCCCCCCCTCAGTTTCCTTGTTCAGTTTTAACATCACTGTCCTCAAGCTCTACGTGCTTTGAGCTTGTGAGCTTCTTGGAGCTGTCCTTCGTGCCACAAATACAGGCTCTTGCCAGATGTTGTCACTTCAGTTTTCAGTCTGCAAAATCTGGATCATAGCTTGGCGTACTGAGAAAAGCAGATGTTGTTTCTGCTCTTTCACTTCCTTTCTTGCAGACCTTGATAACTATTATCAGTCATTAATGAACTGGGATAGTGTAACCCAAACAAAACTGATTTTTCTTAATCAGTCTGGTCTCATCCTGTCTCATAGGGGGGATTTTTTCCTTGCATTTCATGTAAAGACATTATTGTTTTCCTGTATTCAAGAGGGTGAGCAGTTGTGATGCCATCTATTCCTACTTTCACAGTTTACCTCTTTAGATTCCTGGTTAATGCCACCTTCTTTTAATGTTCACATACAGAGTCTGCTGTGGCTTCCTCAGCTTATCTAGTTTTATGACTTCTGGATGTCAACTCTTGATGGAACATCTTGTTTTGGAACAATCCTGCTGGCTTAGTAACTCTGCAGGTCACAGCAAGGTAAACTCTGATTGGAATAAGAAATAGTACAAGAAAAGAATCTCCTTTTCTAAAGAGTCTTGGAAGAGATTTTCAGTGGCAGATATGGTAAATCTTGGTTCACTCTAAAATTCTGACACAACTTTACTCTGGGAAGGGACACTTTTGCTCTCAGGAAACACTAAAACATGATTAGAAGTTCCTTTCTAAAATTTTTCTTGTTTCTCAAACATAATCCTTAGCTGCAGATGTTTTCAGTGATCAGTTAATAACTTCGTTCCAATTCAGACTCTGAATCCATCCATCAGTTACTTTGCATGGTTATCTTTATTCTGTCAAAGATTTGGAAGTGTGATTGAATACTTTTTCTGTTGCTGCCTTAAGCAAAGATTATGATAGTGTATCATAAAAGCATTTTCTGTTACAAGATTGGGATGTTTGTGTCAGGAGGAGAAACTCCAAACAAATTCTGAAGCTCAGATCAAAACTTCTGTGCCATCCCTTTTTGTGTAGTCCAGAATGTCTCCTGTACCAGAGCAGTGAGCTGTTGGAAGTGGGAAAGTGGGAGCTGCATGTGTTTGGCTGGAGTCTGTGTGTGTGTGCATAAAATGCAGTAAGGAGTCCTGGGAGAAGCATTATTTTTGCTGATCTAGAGTGATGAAGGTAACTCTGCTTCCTAGAGGCATCCAAGTGGCCAGCAGCAGGCAGCCAGTTAAATAATCAGGGTAGCCAGGAGCTCTTGAGGCTTTTGTGCTTAGCCATGGGGTTGCTTTTTCCTTTCATTAGAGGTGTCTCAAGTTTTGTGTGAAATGCACCTTAATTTCTTTTGGGTTTGGTTTTTTTTTTTTTTTGGTTTGTTTGTTTGTTTTTCGGTTTTTTGTTTGTTTGGTTTTTTTTGTTGTTGTTGTGGTTTTTTTGGGTTTTTTTTGGTGAGGATTATTAATCAGTAAATTGAGCAGAGCTAAAGCATTCTTAATTTTGGTTTATAGACAGAGCATGTCTCAAACCTGCTGTGGGTGAAACCATCTTTTCAGGATAATGTAACATTTTCAGGATAATGTAACATTGTTACATTATCCTGAAAGAGCCTTGCTTTTCCATATTAAAAAGACGATTTACTGCTAAAATGTGTAACATCCTGTTTCTGGTTTTTACTACCACTTTTACTCAAAGGCTTTATAAATATCCAATGGAGATGCTTATTCTACAGTGCAAACTTGGTTATGGGGCAACTAATTAAAATCCACTTGACCTCAGTTAGCCTTTTACTGTAACTTTGAGTTCTCTGCATTTCCTGGTAACTGCTGACAAATCTGAGCAAGCTCAGGACGGGTAACAGGGCCAATAGTTTTTCCTCTTCACTTGATCTGGATGATGTTTATTCTAGTCTGGATAATCTTGCTTATGTTATGTGAGCATGCAGACCTCAAGGCCCTCTTCCCTTCTTACAGCCTTGTGGAAGTTAGGGGCTCTTGGATGAATTGGGAGCTGATGCAGACAGCTGCAAAAGGAGGTCCTGTGAAGTATTTAGGGAAACTTGGATTGTCTGTACTAGGCATGTTGTATAGTCTGTAATTCAAATGAGGGGTGTTTTTCACCCCTCATTTGAATTACAGAGAGAAAACAGTTGTCTGCCTTTAATGTCTGGTCTCCCATTTGCTTGCTTTAATGATAATGGTGGTTGATATTTCAGGTATGAGAAATACTTATGCCTTTGGTGAAAACTATTTTTATTTTGAGGAAACTGTTCCGTTTCAATGTTGTATTTTTGGCTCCATTTTATCATGACTTTACAATGCAAGTAGACAGGAAAAATATTTTTGGCTGTTTTGTGCTATGCCAGAGCAACTGATACTAAGGGAGGTAAGAAGTCAAACTTCAACAACAGTTATTCTTTCCTTCTGCCTTCTAAGTCTTCTTCAGTGACTCAGGGGTTCCAAGGTTAGCTGGCACCACAATTACCTTGCATCCCTGTTGGCTGTAATCATGGATTTCACTGGATGTCCCTGGACTTGAGAATGACCTCAGTCAAGTATGTCAGCAGCTCAGCTGTAATAGTATAACTGGGTCACCCAGAGAAAGGAGACAGGGGTGAAGCTGCTGTTGAGTCCAAAGCAACTGTACTGTTGTAGAACACATCCTCCTTCTGGGTGTTGAACTTAGGTTTTGCTAGAAAAATACTGGGTTTTTTTATGCTTATCGGGGGCACTACTGAAGGTTACATAAATATCTATAAGCAAGAGAAATTTAAGCAAGCAGAGTCTGTTCAGGTGTTGAGCAGGCTATTCTGTTTCTTCAGCACTAACACAAGTGATGATACCATAATTGGGATTGCATGCTTTGTTTGATAATGAGTATCGTGGGTTTATTGTGACCATTTTAGTGCAAATTTTACATTGGAAATGTGGATAAAGACTCTATTTTTTGTGCAGTCTTGAATGAAGAGTAAATTACTGCAGCAACTAGCTAATCCATTTTGAGATAATGTGTCCCACAGCTTAGTGCAATACCACAGAGTTAACACATTTTTCCCTGTTATATGTGATCTAATACATTATTTAATAACAAAATCAATGCTTAATCATGAAGAATGAGTTACTAGAATTAAGTGACAATTTATAAAAAAAAGCCTGCTGTTATGTTCAGGAGGATCTCTAAGGAGGAGAGTAAGTCCTTGGGATGTCAGCAACATTGGAGGCTTCCTGGTATTGTCAGTTTATTGAGGAAGGATGTAACAGGGCAGTTCTAATTCTTAGTCCTGTTAAAAGACTTTACACATGTCATTCTATTTAGGTCCAGTAGATAGTAAAGGAGTTGATCTTAGAAACAGAAGTCCTGTTGGAGAATTTGGTCTGGTACCTGTTCTTTACCCCATTAAGTGCAATCTCAGTCTTTTGGGGTTCTGCAGGGTTTTCATCTTGCAAGAAAACTTAAAACTCTCTTTTCCCCTCCATTCATCAGATTTTACCTCCCTGAATGAGGTCTGAATTCCAACTCTGAGAACATCTTAGAGCATGGACTGTGCAAACCAGTGCAGTGATGAATGCTGCAGCATGTAAAGAAAAACTTGTAATCTCCGTAGGAATACTTCTTCACAAAGGAACGTGGTAGTTTGTAGTGATCCTTGTAAACTAAATTATTTTAATGCATCCATTTTTCTCTTGGTTTAGGTGTTTGGAAATGCTCCTCCAAGTACAATGACAGAGAAATTTTCTGACCTCCTGCAGTTTACTACTCAAGTGTCACGATTGATGGTGACTGAAATTCGACGGAGAGCATCAAATAAGTCCACAGGTATTGCATGGGGCACAAGGGTGGCCTTTTCCACATCTGTGCATCATCATTTTCAGATCAGTCAGAATACTATAAGCTGCCATTCACAGCAACTGTGCAGGCTCAGAAACTGAATTTTTAGCAATGAAAACGTGTTGTTGTTTTCAGAGAGAAAGAGGAGGAGGAAGTTAGAGGTTTCCTCCCTGGGTTATGGAGAAAGCTGAGTTCCACAAAATTTCAACAAATGAGAGAGAGAGGTGTGAACTGAGTTGTATGACCTAGTAGGAGAAGGAGGCCAAGAACATACGTGTGAACAGCTGATGTATCTTGCCTTAGGTGCCTGTTGGTGGTGTGTTGTGTCACTTGGATATGTTAACATTCCAAAACTATGCATTTTAAATTAGCTGCTGGCCAGAAAGCTAATAAGATGTGAAAGTACAGCAAGTCTCACATTAAGACCAATACTGCCAGCCCTAGAAAAATGTCAGTGAGCTCCTCTTCTTCTCTGATTATTAAATGTCGGGGTGAGATTTGGTTCTGTTGACCCCTGAATGCATCAGAACCTGATCTTTTATTGGCAGCTGCATAACTGAGGACAATGCACCAAGAGGGCAGTTTCATTAGCTTTCCTCTTAGACTTCCTTTTCTGAAGAGGAGTGCTTCCAAGAAGTATCAAGGCTTTGCCTACTAGATAATTTTAAGATCTGTGCTGTGTTCTCAGTTTGGATTTGGTGGTAAATGAGAACTGGAAAAGGCTGTGAAAATTATTGTGCAGGAAGTCAGGAGTCACAAACTGTGCCAATTACAATATATTTCCATTTTAAGTAGAGTGACTAACAGTGAAACAGTGAAACATTCCAGATGGCTAAACAGATATCATAGACAAAACCTGTTCTCTATGGGTAAACAGGCGCAAAATGTCTTTTCTTTGAGTATTAGGGGGAAATAAATGTCCAACAGCCATGCTGGCAGAACAGAGGTGTTGACCTTTTTCCCAGGGAACATCTGTTATGCCTGCTAGTCAGTTTGAGTCTGCTGGGAGTAACCATTTTTGTGTGTTACTTCAGCCATATCTCTGCTTATTGCTCCAAGATAATCCAGTTCTTAAAACCTCACGAGTCAGAGGAAGATTTTTGTTGATGGTAATGGTTTCGGGTATTTTTAATGTTTTCCACCCCACTTAGAAACTTGACAACAATGACTAAAAAGACAGTTTGGTGCTCTTCTAAGCTTTAATGTAATGAATACCAATGTTTCTGTTAAAATAGAAAGCAGTCACTTTTCCTCTGTTATCAGGATTGCTGTTACTCCGGTCAGTAAACCCTTTTTAGACCTCAAGAAAGCCTGATGGGTCCATGTTCTGCAATTGCATTGTGGCTCCTGGTGGGACCAGTGAGTTTCAGTTTCCTCTCCAGAAACTACCAATTAACATGCTGTTAAAACTCAGTTTGTAGACTTCTGTGTTAAAATGATTAGAGCTACATACACACTTCCTGTGATGCTGATTTTAAAAAAATAGAAATTATTGGCATTTTAGAATATGTTTTATGTTAAAGACATCATACTGTGTCTGTGGATTGTGAAGACTCTTGCATAATTTTTTTTAAAACTTCCATTCTTTTTGTGTCTCAAACAAAAAGCTATAACATAACTTAATAGTTGCTGACAGGTAATTATATCTCCTAGCATGTTTTTAAAAGGAAGAAACTTCAGTAACAGCAACATGCAGGAAATGCCTCTGGTAATATACAAGTGCAAATTCCTGGTGGTGTGAAGTGCTCCATGTAAGTCAACAAAATAGCTGAGCCTGTGTTAGAGACAAGCTTTCCATACAATCAAAAGTCAACTTTCAATAGTTAATGACAGGGAAGAAATTTTGCAAGAACTTGATTTCTATAAATGTGTTGGCAGTATTTTACAGTGTGGAATGTGGTGTGGTTAAATCTTGCCTGTCACTATGTTGTGGTTGTTTTTTTTTCCCTTCGCTCATTCTTTTTTTTTTTTCCTACTCCATCTGATAATGGAACACAGGGCAATTATTTTCATCAGGACTTTGAATATTTATGCTAATAGTTATGTGAGTAATGCCTGCCATGGTGGAGGCATATCTCAGTTATTCTTGGCAGACTGTAGTAGTTTTCTGAGAATAGTGTTTTGTGATTCAGTAGTAACTGTGCCAGCACCCTGTCTTAAGTGGCCTCTGAACACAGCCATTATAGTTGTGTGTTCAGCTACAGTTTCAACTGCCTTATTTCTCTGATAGGGACAGTAAGAAGAATTAAGCAGTTAAATCTGAGTTAAATTATCTTGCAGGTTTCAGTCTTTGCTGTACGACAGGGATGATTTTCAGGTGACAGCAGTAACTATGAGGATTAGTGAATAGTTTCCCTTGCCATGGGCTGTCTAGTCTGTTTAGAAGATGGTGGGGTCATGGGTGAGATAGCTCTATATACCTAAGATTTTTAGCTGCCACATTTGCCACAAATAAGTCCAATTTTGTGTCTGAATTGATCAGAAAGTCGCGATAGTACATGTAAAATACATGTTCAAACATCTATTTCTAGTATAGTCTCAGTTCTGAAATTAACCTTGCTTTTGGAAGCAAGTGCATCTGGCTCAGCTGAAAAAGACTTCTGAAAAAAGGGACAGGCAGAGCTGAAACTTGCTAGAACCAATGTGGCTACTAATGGCTGCTTTGGCTGGAGAGGAAGCAACACTTTAATTTAATGTGTTTTTCTAAAGACATACTCTGGATGCAGTTGGTCGTTCTGTGATTTTGCAGATATTCCAACAGCATGTCTTTAAAGTTGCTGGGGAAGGAATTGGAGAATATTCTGAGTTGGAAGGGAGCCACAAGGATCATCGAGTCCAGCTCTTAAGTCAGTGGCCTCTACATGAACTGAACCCACAAGCCTCGGTGTTATTAGCACCAGGCTCTAACCAACACCTCTCTTTCTCTCTAATCAGCTTCTCATATTTCATCATTTGAGGGTGTGTGAACCTGTGGTTTGGTACCTGGTAGTGGTTATTCCATTTTTATTAAAATGGCTTTCTAACTCAGTTCTCTCCATTGTCTGCATCTTGAGCACATCAAATGACATCCAGTCAGGGCCCATTATTTAATGCATTAACATTTATCCCAGGGAGATGCAGAATGATTCCCTAAGCAATGGGCAGTCCTGCTATTTGGAATTGCATACTGTAGACAGAATATGGATAAGTGGTTGCGAGGACAGGTGAAACTGAAGAAGGGTAGAAAACTGAACAATGAGAAAGTCAAGTGGTACATCAGAGGTCTGGAACTTTTTAGCCTCCTTTCAAAGACAGTTTCAAAAGTTTATTTAGTTTTTTAGTGATTTTATTTGGCTAGTTAGTGTACATCACTGTTTTGTACACCTTTTAAGTTCAGTTAAGTGTCTCTGTTAATTTCAGTCAGTTTTTCATTTCATATTTACAACATTTTCTGTTTGCATTTGTTACAGTAGTTACTATTGAATGCTAAATTTATTTTTACTGTACTGCTAGGCTGTTCAGCTAATCCTTCCTACCTCCAGCATTTTCAGTTATTGTTTATACCCTCTGACTATTCTAGTGATTTTGTCTTTTTTAAAAGGTTATTTTGGGGGAGGAAGGAGGGGTGGGTTGGTTTTTTTTTTTTCAGTTAGGGTTTTTTTTCACCCTTCTTTTTAGTTTTTAGGGGTTTTTTTTTTTTGGTTGGTTTTTTTTAAATTTTTTTTTCGTTTGTGGGTTTTTGTAGGGGGAGGGGTTCTACCCCCAGTTTGTTTCTTTTCCTCTTAATGTCACGGATTTACTCACCACTGAAAATGCTTTTAATTTCTTCAGGCATTTTTCTAGCAGATCTGCTGAAAGACTATCATTATCTCATTTTCAAACCATTTTGGGAGATCAAGTTGATAAACATTCATCATCATTACAGAAAACCACATCAGTGGTTTGTATTTGGCCTCTAGGACAATGCCTACCTTTATTTTTCTTAAAGTTCCATTGATCTGAAAACTCAGTTTTTTATTGGTGGGG
>VXAX01003966.1:648730-830061 GCA_013399835.1 Leptocoma aspasia | reverse complement strand
CCCCCGCCCCCCGCGGCCGGCGGGCCCCCGCCGCGGCCCCCAGAGCACCCGGGGCACCGCTCAGCCCCTTCCCGGGAGCGATTGCTCGCACACTCCTCGAAGTTTAACTTAGTTTTTGAGTACAGGCGTATTTGTCTTCTGCTGCCACTCCAGGCTGCTTAACACTTTTTTTTCGTTCGCAAAAAATAGCACCAAGAGGAGCGGGGGGTGGGGGGGGGGGAAAGGCCAAACTAAAAACACTCAAACAGAAAAACAGCATCTAGAAGAGCTAGCGCCAGACCACTGAAAGGTTTCGTGGGGGCAGTTTTAATGTAGGATCGTGATTTCTGCCCTCGGTTCTGCAGTGTGGGGAGTTCTCCCCTCCTCCAAAGTAGGTAGGAGACTTGTTACAAACAAAACCTCACCTCCTGCACAGTTTGGCAATGACAGAAACAAAAAATTACACACAGTAACTATAGTTGGCTCAGATTGTCTGGCATGCCTTCAGTAAGACCTTAACTCCATCATCCTCTTTCATCTCCCTGAAGTACGCTGTGCTGTCAGTGATGACTCCAGACTGTGATGGAGTAACACCATCTGCAAGCCGGGCAGGTGCCTGGGGTGCTTTCAAATCACACACAGAAAGAACAGACCCTGCCTGGCAGATGGAGAACTGTGTGTAACGGTAAACCATACAGATAGAACCGACAGAGAAAGCACATTCTCTAAGATATTTATGTATGTATATAGTGATAGTGTGGTTGCCTGGTGATAAAGGCTAAGAGTTCACACTTGTAGCATAAAATAATTGCTTCCTGGGAAAATAGAAATGCAGGGTGAATGGGAAAACCCCTATCAAATAACATGGAATTATACCTGTCCTGGGAACTTAATAAGATGCTGGTGCTAATGAAACACTCAGTCAAGCTTGGTACCTCCAAAACTTCTGAGAGGAGTCAGAAAACCTGTCTGCTCATCACCCAGACAGACTGAAGAAAGTAGTTAGTACTGAAAAATAACCTCCATCCTTATTTCGTTCTGTCCAAAAATAGTCCTAGCCATTCACACTACAGCAGCACAATGCACCAGGAACCCAGCAGGATCTCGCTGTGTCAGGTGCAGGTGGGGCAGCAGCATCATTCATACCACTCAGGACAGATGCACCATTGCCACATCTCCACATCATCTGGCAATTTGCAGGAAAAGATGTATATTGCCCTATCTCACATTGCACAAGGTGACACCCAGAGTGCCTGAACTCTTTTCTATTGTAATTTGGGTCACTTAATTTCCTAACCTGCTTCCTTCATAATTTATTGCCAGCTCAGGCACAGAAGGTAACAGTCTGCAACTACTGCATTTTGTTTAGCCACCATGTATTATCTTCTGTCAGTTCAGCTAGAAAAAACTGGGTCTTCATTAGCATCTTCTGATTCAAATACTTCCAAATGGCAGTGAAGAGAAAGCCAACAGCTACAAGAGGCACATTTCAGTGAAGAGTTTGCAATAATTCTTCCATATCATCAAAGTAAAATCAGACCAAATCAGCAAAGGTGGAGAGGCCCTTTGCTACCAAAGTCTATAGAATGGCCAAGAACTGTTCACTGATACAGAGACTAAACACTCTGGTATCTTAAAATTTTTCCATCCATTGCCTCTTATGTTGGACATACATATCAGTTTTACTCAGTAGAAACTCTTGTAAGAGTTTCAGGCTCTAGAAGTACTTTACTGAGTTTCAAGCCAGCTCATTCCCTTCTTTCTTTCAAACTGTTTGGGAGCTTGTTTGCTTTATGCATAAATTTTCCTACAAGACCAAAAATATAAGGCAACAGGCAGAGCTGTGGGATGTCACTGGATTTTGTTGAGATCTTTCCAGTCATAAATCATGGATATTCTTAAATATTTCCCCCCCTGCCCCCCTCTACTATTGCATGAGGGAACCTTTTTTAGCACTAATTTAACTTGCTGCCTCAAAAGGATAACGCAATGGGTTTCATATAATTGCTATGTATCCCCATGCAGAAGCTGGTCCACAGATATAGACATGGGGAAAACTTAATTTCACTATCTTAGTAGTTTTTCTGGACTGCTGAGCAAATTAAAGGGATGAAATCAGAAGTTGTTTTTATACTTGTCTAGCATGTTCAGACTCAACATATACAAAAATTTACAGGATGCTCATACTAGGATTACAGTTTGCCTTTTAGTATTTATAAGGAACTGCTAGGTAAAGAAGAAACCAACAGAACAGATTAAACTTGAATTGGATGGTATGCATAAAGTAAACCAGTGGAAGGTAGAAGGCTTCCTTTCCTCTTCCTCCTGCAGTTTCTCTTTATTCTGAAAGCCTCAGCAATTACTCAGCCTCAGTGACTTAACTAGAGCTGGCTTTGGACAGTCAAAGGTGTGGGTTATGAACACGTTATCAGCCAATTGATACAAAATACTCGGTGAAACAGAAGCATGTTACAATGCCATAAGTCCTGGGTCAGCATAGCCTGTGCTACCTAACAAAAAGAAATTCTGCTATCTTACCAAAAGCTACACCCACAAAGGTTCTACAAATGTTCTTAGAATTTGAACAACATCATCAAGGACAAGGAAGTAATAGAAAATGGCATCTTCTTTTACATTAAAAAAAAAAAAAATTAGGTGGTTGACATATGGACTATGTCCTAAAGCTAACTATGATTAATTCAAGATGCCTGCAGACACACTACGGGCCTTTCCATGTTTGTAAAAGGCTCTCAAGAAAGCATGGAAACTTACAAGAACTGAGAAGGAAAATATAAACACACACTGTATTCCCCCATTCAAAGTTGAATTTTACAAGGACATGGATGTATATACACCCCCTTCTTTTTACTAGCCAAGTCCTGGGGTTTCTTTCTGTTGTAAACTCCAGGGAAATTTTCTAGGAAAAAACAGACATGGAGGCTTTTGGGTTAGACCTGGAAGTTCCACTTATACAAAACTCTGATAGTTTACTTTGGTGAGTTTTACTTGCACAAGGCATACACCCCCCAGTGGCAGCTATAGAGACTTTTTTTGTTAGGTAACTTCGGAGACAGCACTGGTGGTGGTAACAAAAAGAAACATTAATATTTTAACAAGCTCCCAGTAACAAAAAGCTAGAGAGTAAGAAGCATCCAGCAGAACTAAAACTCTGAATGAATAGCCAGAAACATCTGTGTTTTGGGAGTAGCCTGCTGAGAGACCCCAATGGGACTTCTGCACAAAGATAGATGGCAGAATGTAACCCTTCTGTAAACAACTGTAATTTTTGGAATCATACTTCTGCTATTAAAAAAAAATCCCCAGTCTTTAGTAAGATCTAAAAATCTAGAGCATTTATTTTTCTGTATCAGTTACCTACTGTCATAGGGCTTGCCTGCCTTACAAGGGCAGAAACAGATCCAGTGGCTGTATTGTAATGAAACGTGCCACAGAAAGCCTACAGGACAGTTTAGTAGGAGCAGACTGGAGGAGTTCTTGCCCTCACTGACTTCTTGGAAGCGGGATATGTCCACTGTATCCTCTAAAGTATTTATCAGGTGATAGAGTAGGCTGTGAGCAGATGGGGAAAAGCTGCAAACTCCCACTAAGTAGATATGGCAACACTCCAAAAGGGGGAATTCTCAAACATCACCTTGTCAGTCCAGCTGATCAAAAAAGACCACAACTTACATGTATTTAACTGCTGCTTGCAGCACAGAGGAAAAGCACTGTTTGCAGCAGATGGAATACTTTTTGTGCAGTGCATTAGTGAGAGTTGCAAAGGAGCAGGGCTTGTCACTGGAGAAATCATCAACTATGGCAATTTCTACTGGCTAATCTTACAGAAGCTATATCCTCATTATAAACTCTCTGGCAAGAACACTTTCTTTTAAAATTATTTTTAAGAAAACGATTCCCTAGCTGTCTTACTCTCTCTGGAAGTGGTCAGCATCAGTGTAGTCCAAAGAATTCTTTATAACACAACCAACATTTTAATTGCTCCTCAGCTCTACAAGAGGCTATGGTGAATTAAAGAAGAAGACTACTATTAAAATTATACTCTCATCAAATTAGGGAAAGATTTACCCTGATATTTGGATTACATCTGAAGTCATATTGATGCCAAATGAAGTTGAGTAATGCCTGCTATGATTAACTGATGTGCTCACAGTGGGGGAGGATGATGCTTAGTCTTAGTTAACAAGCTTTTGTAGTTTTTGTACAAGACACTTTCAGTATTAATGTTCATTTTTGTTTCCTGTTCCTGCAGAGTCATAGGCAAAATTAATATTTCCCACTGAAATTTTGGGAAAAGGAATTTACCAATATAAAGTACTTCTTTTGTGAGCCAAAGTATTTGCAAGGTCAGTCATGTTCAGCCTACTCATTAGGAAGCATGTAATTGTTGGATTAGTCACTGGAGACTTACTGTATCATAAGAATCAGATTAAGTTTTTAATGAATTTAAGAATAGCGGCAGATAAATATTTTAACATTACCTATCATAATGCACATTTTAAATCTTGCCTGCAGCATTATTTTAAAGTGTTTTTAGACCGCAGTATTTCCAGAAGAAATTGTTTGCTTCAACAAACATTTTGCCAGCAATGAATATGCCTCAGAAGTATCTTACAATTTACGCTAATGCTCCTGTCCTAGTCATAGTTCCAAAAGCTGTAATGCAGGACTGAGCAATCCACAGCACAGGTTCCAAAGGCAGCACAAAACAGATCCAAATATCCGTGAACAGGCCCAGCACAAAGCCAGGAGCCCAGAGCTGTCACGCATGGAGAATGACACGCTGGAGCTGTCACCTCCCACAGAGCTGGGACCTGGCCACTGCACCACCTGACCCAGAGCAAACTGTGGTGCTGACAGCACCACCCTGTATTTCTACTACACTCTGCCTCCTCGGTTTTGCAAAGTATCTGCCACCAAATTTAACCACTATTTTGGGGAAGAATATAACCTGGCACTTTACAGTTCAAAGGTGGATGACCTTTGCCTTACAGTATCAGAGTTTATATTTCAAAATAGCATTGATGATGATAATAATAAACCAACTTTGAAGTAATCTCACTGCAAAGCCTACGCCAAGAGTTTGACTCATCAGTCAATCAAAGCTCAGATGCAAATCTAGTGATTTTGGTTTCTTAAAAAGGGGTTTTCAATTCCCATTAGCACATCAAACCACTGACCTCAGATAGGTTAAACTGTTACGCTGATCTCTTCGCTACGGCCATGAGCTCTGGGTTCTCAGCCATAGTGTGACATTAGGGACAATGCTCATTTGTGTGCTGTGGCAGTGCCTCCTTTCCCAGATCCAGAGTCTGGTTTAAAGAATTTTGAGAACTTCTGAGAAGCAACATCAAATAGCCCATGTCTTCATTTTTGCTATGTCTGATGGTAAGCACATCAGCAATTCCCAGCTGGAAAGCCTTTGTCCCAGTTTGACCAATTGATTAAATATTTAAGAACTGTAACGTGGTTCTCTGATATCAGTCTGCACTGTAAACTCCATAGCACTTACATGCAGTGCAGTTATTACATGTAGTCAGTGTAGTACATACTATACATGTAGTACATGTAGATGTACAAAATATTACAAAATAGTAAAACCATAACCAAATAATAACCATTTTATTACAAAATGGTAAACCATAACCAAATAATTCTACACTTGGAGATACAGTTATGCTAAAGTATTGTAATTTAGAAGTCACGACACAAATTTAATTATGCGTCTTTGTAAAACAGTTCTGGATCTTTTACTACTACCTCACTCTTAGTACTTTCCATTTGCTTTGTACATATAGAATCATAGAATTATTTGTGTTGGAAGGGACCTTAAGGGTTGTCCATCCCCCCTGGAATCTTGCATCTGACTCTCAACTTCTTGACTTGAAATATGGCAACAAGAAAAAAATCGTTATTATTGTTGATCCTATTATTATCATCATTATAAAAGCTGAAATAAGTTGTATTAAGGACAAATCCACTGTCCAAATCCATTTTCAATGAAGAATATGTAAGGAATCCAGGAATATTACATTGGTTATAAACCTTAAGTTTTCCTTCCTCAAGGCTTTTGGAGACAAAGGATTCATATTAGCAGCCCATTACCCATGCCTTGACAACCTGTAATTGCCTCCTCCAACTACAACTCCTTAATCATCTGCTTTCCTTCTCCCTACCTTCCTATTAAGTCTTGAACCATTGATGGAAAAGTTTCATCCTAATTGTGCCGATCTTATATACTGGTGCCAAGTCAGAATAGTTTCAAATGCAAAGCTTTATTGACATTCAAAACTTGATTTCCTAAAGATGGAGATCTGAGTCCTTCAGGAAATCAGCACCAAAAGTTCCTAGATCCCCAGTACTGTTGAATAATTCCTGTTCTCATGGAAATTCTGGGTAACTGTAGTATAATTCAGCATCTTAACTTCTGTATAGATTCAACATACTTAATTTTAGCCACAGAACTTTTGAAACCTTTAATCCGTAAAGAAGGGAAAAGAAGGTGAGAGGCATGGAAGGAAAACAGTTAATTTCCTTGCCTTGTGACATATTCTTCAACAAGAAAGAACCTCTAAACTACTTATCAAAACTATCCCTTTTTTTATTTTCACTCTTCCTTCTCCTTTCCCCTATTCTCTATTCAAACAAGTTTTGCAATCTTTCCTGAACCGTGACAAAGGTGACAGCACAGAAGGCACTTTGGGATCCAGGGTCTACCATTCAGAATCAGAAACTGTCAGCAGGGAGGTCTGGCTGGGTAAGCCATGTCCTTCTCTACACTCACATTCATCTAAAGCACACTACCAACTTTCCAGTGAGCAGAATTCTGTGATAATGTATTACTAAGTGAAATTCAGGCAGGAATGGGCAGGCAGTTGTCTGTTGCCAGTCCATAAATGTTTTTTTATGACGAGCATTCTGACTGCTGGTATGTAGTAAGACAAGCTGCCCTTATTATACAATAAGTCTTTTTATAGAAGATGGTAATTTTTCTAGTGCTCCTACTCCTTAAGGCTTTATGAACACAACCACTCACTTCCAAAAGCACAAGTGATTGCAGAAGCTGTGTTCTTAATGTAGGTATTAACTGATTGCTACAGCTTGGCTATTATAATTGTTTAAGAATATAAGCTAGGTGTCCAAAATAGGATCCAACCAGCCCAGACTGGTGGTGTTAGACCACACAGACATAAAGTCTTTCTTGGAATGCTTTGTTATAAACCGCTTCCCTAGAACAAACCCAGCATCAGAAGAGCAGTACTGGTTTGATCCCGCCCCACAGGAATTGTGATTTCAACAGCAGAAGAGTATTACTCCTTTGCAGTCTTTATTTCAGAGCTGGAGAAAGTTATTGCGTGATTTCCAAGCACTGGGTGTCCTGTCTTGCTACATCACTCTTGCTGGTCTGAGAAACAGCTTTTGTAGCATTGATGTAGGGGAAGGATTGTGGCTGGGAATTTGCACAGCATTCATCTTTACTGAAGTCTGCAGGACTGTGGGAATGAGCTGATTTTCTGGCCCAACAGCAGAATGGAAGAATGAACCCTCTGCAGTTGCCTCATTGACCATCCAAATCACGGTTTCCTTGGGCCCAGCGGATGTACTGAAAAAAGCAGCTGCGTATTGTCCATCTTGGTTTTTGCCAGCTATTTTTAAATTATTCTGCACCTCCTGAACTATGTGGGTATATGTGTACAGCACTCTTCTCTTCACTGATATTTTCATTTCTATTTTTCTCTTCTGTAATGAAAGACCTCTTGCAATGTCTGTCCTGAAGCATGCCAAAGGTGACAGCACATTACTTGCCCTTAAGATCCACGTCTCAAGGGAAAGTATGATACTGATCCCAGTCAAATTCCAGTTAAATAAAAAAAGGGGGAAGAGGCTGGACTTTTTCTGACCCAGCACTCTGTAGAGTAATGGGAAGCGTTTTTCAGACCACAAGGTGGAGCAGTAGATCCTCACAGGTCTTGGGAGATCCCAACCTGATAATTAATGTCACAACACTGAAAGGAAAAAAGAATTTCATGGTGGCTCATTACTTTTAAATACAGAACTGCCCAGCAATAACGAAGATTATTAGCACACCATTCTTGGATTTCCCACTTTATTTTATTTATTAGGATATTATAGGAGTGGCAGCTTTTAGCAGTGTCTAATTCACGTGTAGGACCTCACTTGTCAGCATGGCCACAATGACATCAAGGACACAGTCCATTGATAACAAGAGGTTAGCCCTGAACACACCTTTTTATAGAGAGTGCAACAATAAAACTGAGATACCGTCTCTTCTCCCCAAGGACTGATACAGGAGGAAACAATTTCTCAAATCCTAAATTTAGAATGTGCTCCAAATACCCTTAAAAGATTTGCCTTTGGAAAAAGAAACAAGTTCCACACAGACTTTCATGGGTATATTCTACAATTGAAAGATTTCTTTTGTCTTCTTCAATGTTAATGTAACCCACATTTCAGGAGGTCTCAGCATCTTTCCTTCTTGGCAGAGGAATCCTTATTTCACAACACAGTAATTTCACAATTAAGTATATTGGACTTACTATGATACTAGAGAGTTCAAGAGCAAATGTTACCAAAACATCAAGTTACAGCTTAGAAGCCACTCTCAGAAGTATGTTTGGTACATGACTCTTCATCAGCATGCAGGGCTGTATCTGCCTACTGATGTGCAGTAAGACTGATGCTTGAAGAAAGCTCCCAAGCTCATGCCCTCAAACTGAGGGGAGATTAGAGCTGTACCAGGCAGCTCAGCTCTACAATTTATCACAAAACTAAGGAATGGTTTGTGCTGTGCAGTGCTTTGTCTCCTTTCAGAAGAGAAATTCAAATGTGTAAATGAAATTATGAGACAGGTGTTAGTGAGATCAAAGAGAGTCCAGGACTTTGTTTTGGAGAAGAGTTTGATCATTTGCTTCTTCTCTGCAGTTTGTTTCTCATGTATGTATGGCTCTAGAGCCTTAGTTAAAATCAATAGATTTGTAAACCACATGGGAGAAATCCTGACCCGGCTGAAGTCAAGGGGTGATTTTTTTCCATTGACGTCACCAGAGCCAGGATTTAAACCCAAATAACAGACATCTCTCTCTTAAGGACTCCTAAGGAGGCAGAATTTCCAGAGTAAGAATTATGTGAGAAGAAAAACAAAGTAAAGCAATAAAAAACTATTCAGACTAAACTGATACAGAAGACTTTCACCGGGTAGTAACTGATCTTCACTTAGTACACTAGCTCAGTACTTTACCTAAAAAGCAAACTGACAGGATTACATAGAAGATGGTGATTATTTCACAAAATAAATTTATTCTGTGAGAGTTAGACTATGACCTCAGCATTCTCCTATGTCGGGCTCAAGCCATAAGGAAAAGTACTATTTTAAGAAGTGCCTTTTACTCTCACAGTTTCATAGGGACAAATGATTAGGCAAGAATCTCTTTCTAGCTTTCAGGGCTGAAAAGAAAAGCTGGGAAAGTACAAAATAAATTTAAAAGTAAAAGCAAGCAGGCAAGTAAAAGGATTGTAGTAGAAGATCATACATTTTAAAGTATTCTGGGGCCTACTTCATGGTTTTTGAACTTTTGAAATTGGTGGCTATAAGAATACAATTACTCTCTGAGATAAGTTACTCTCTTGACTCTACCTAAAAGAAAGAGGCAGAAACCAGTCACCAGGCTCTTCCTAGACAGCCAGTTAATCCTCCATTGACTCATACAGAAGCTGATGACAAAATCAGTGTTTGACCCTAAATTAAGAGACCTTGAGATCTCCAAGATCACCTATATTTTTCTTTCTAAATATCATTTTACATTCATGATGTATTATGTGTTTAAAGCTGTTTAGAAATAAAAAGAAAAAAAAATCGCTGTGTGACAAGTTGAAAACACCAGACTCAGCCACACAGATTTATCATGAGGTCTGAGTAATCAGTGAACAAAACTGCCCCACAATCTGCCCAAGCAAAAGTTTGCACTGAGATGAGACAAGAAGGATTTTGCTTCAAACTGTTATTAGGCCTCTGCTTCATCTTGGCAGGGAGCTATGATGGGCCCTGGGGTAATGTTCACATTCTTCCATGGCATTTCAAGCTAGGGGCCCTGTGCAGAATGGCAGTGACAAACCATGAACTGGGCAGCTTGGACTGAGGGGAAAATGACATTGCTTGAAGCCGATTAGGAAAACAGTCCACTAAGAACAAACATAAGGCTCAAGTTGCAAACTTAAAGAAAAGCTTTTGTCTTATTAATTCCCACAGAAGAAACTGAGTAGCTGGAGGATGGAAAATGAAAGCAGGGTGTTGCCAGCCAGTACAGGTAGATTTGTGCAGAATTGTTGTGGTTTCCTACTGGTCTAAATAAGACTCAGTTTACCACTTCAAGCAAACTGATGTCAAGAGAAGTAGTTCTTACAGTTCTCCTGCTGCAGGAGGGATGATACTGAGAGGTTTCACTTTGTGCTCACAGTGCCCAAATTCTTAGAGACCCCAGGTAATGGCTGGCACACAGAATATTACCAGCACTACCCTGTGCCAAATACAGGTTTTTCCCAAAAGGAAAAGTTTTCTGTGAAGAACTCGGTGACAGTTTTTGTGAAATTTCTGTGTTCGGTGCTAACAGAAAGGTACAAAGTAAAGAAGGCACACCCACTTGGAAATTACCATTGCCCAGACCTTCCAAAATACTAGCACAATCCAACAGTAACTATAATATTTGATAAGAGTACAGGATTTTCAATTTTTCTAGGCAATTATGCAAATAGTAGCCACGACTGTAATGGTAAATTTGCCAATATCATTGTTATGCACCACACACAGCCATTAAAATTTACAAAAAAATTAAAATTATGCATCATTTGTCTTCTATGAGAAAATATTTTTTATGGCTAGATAACATACTATTCATTTCAAATATGTCTGATATCTATACTTTGTAATTTATAAAGCATGTCTAAGAAATATCAGAAAACTGTACATTGTGGGTTTTAATAAAACATGGAGAATGGATTTATAGGGTATGTAACTTCTTGCCTTCTGGTTTAAAGCCCTGTTTAAGCCTGCATTATATGTAATTTACAGTATAGTTACTCTGCTTCCTTTGGTGGCATCACAAAGAACATTAATCCTGAAGGCTTCATTTCTAATGGCTGTGAGTAGAGGTTAGATTTGCTAGAATTCTTATAGATAGGAACGTTGACTGTCTCACACTTCTGTAATAGAAATAAACCTTTACTGAGAGGAAGAATTTAGGGGATTCTGTTAGGCAAGAGTTTGTAAAGATTAAGATAGTAGAGAAAGTATTACACTAATAAAAATATATCTCTAATAGAGAGATGTTTTGCTTTAGTCTCTGAGTCCAAAAATTGAAGTTACAAGGTAGAACTGGATTAATCACTAAATGGTGTAAGGCAAGTTTTTAAGAGTACCACAGATTGTTGTGCTTGATTCTTCTTTAGCAGAATTTCAAGGCATTTACCTCCTATTGGTTTGTACATTAATCTTCTTGAAAGCTGCTTGGCACTTGTCTGGAGCTGATTTAAGATGTCTTGGGCATTTTGTTTTGCCCTGGCACAGTTATGAATCTCATGCTGCTTAAAATGAGTACTGCATCCTTCCCAGAGGGTGCTTAACTTGGAGGCTGCAGGCTGGTTTTTATTTTGACAACGTGCAAAAGAAAAGCAGACTTTAGGAGCAACACCCTCCATCCCAGATTGCTGAGAGCCAGGAATTGCTCTGCTACATGCACAGCACAAAGCACATTTCACACACCTTGCTGTGTAGCTACAGCTGTGGCTCTGATCAGCTCTGGTGGCAGTCCTGCCACTCCCAGCACAGGGGAATGGCTGGGAGGGAACCTCCTCGTGTACAAGGACAGTGAGCAGCTCCCACAGGGGCAATCCTGGGAATGTTAGAGAGAGTAGAAAGCAAGGACCAATACTGTCTGGATGAGGGGCTCAACTCCAGAGGACTCATCCCAGGCTCTTTTTTATTAAGGTGGAAAAACATTCCAGGGATATAAACTCGGTGTTCCTGACGTGTTAAAAGCACAGCTCAGAAAGCAGGTGTCATACCTCAGTGTGGGTACCAAAAGTGTCTACACAGCTCTTCAACCTGCCAATGCGCGAATGTGCTACACCAAGAAATACCTGTAGGGTGGCAATTTCAGACAGAAAAGCAGGTATCACTATTGCACTGTAGTTAATTAGTTTAGTTCACTCGGTCTCTATAGATTATAAAAAGAAGGCTGAAGCACTTGATTCAAAACTGAAACACAAACAAAACCCCAAAACAAAACAACACCAAAAAGAACCTCCAAAACAAAACAACCCAATAGCAAAGTATCTGTCTAGTATCTTCCAATCAGGTTTGTAGGTTTTTCTGTCTGAAACTCTGGTCTGTGCTAGACAGCAAGTTAGATCAAAGTATCTCACAAGCCATTCTGGCATCAAAGTCAGATTAATCCATGAATTTTGAAAACATTCATTTTAGTTTACAGCTGACTGAGGAAAAGAAAACCCAACACAAATGAACATAAAAGTTCTCTAAGAAGATGAGAAAACTATGACTAACAGTCTATATCTGAACCAAAGTAGAACTGTAGCTGCCAAAATCTTCCTGGCACCAACTCTCCCTACATTTAAGAGAGAGCTAAGCTGGTGAAGTAGTATTTCCTTTCGTGTACATGATGATGTTCCACATATCACAGAAAATATCTTTTCAGTACTTAACAGTTCAAGGAAAGCTTATCACATGAAGTTATGCTGTTATGGATCTAGTGCTGGAATCTAGGAAAACCTGCTTATCTTGATCCACAAGCTCACAGAAAATACCTTCTGATATCTTAATTCAAAAGTTTTTTTAGCCATGGATATTCTGCCACCAATAAATCAGGGTACATTTTGACAAGCACCTTGCTCTTGTACATCTGAAGTACAGCCTACACCTCACCTGGGTGGTTTTGTTGATAGGCAATTGCAGGTGAATATATCCTCGTGTCACCCCTAATAACTGCAAGGCTGGAGAAAAAAACACAAATAGAACATTGCTATTAATTAAACAATAGAATACTATTTTTCCCTCTTAATTTAATATCTCTTAAGCTTCCAGTCATGTCTGTTGTGAAGCAGCAGTGTTCTCCAGGGAGGCATCTGCATGCTGACCCAGTAGTCCAGTACTACACACCTCCCCTGACTAGGACCTTCTGAAGAGTTTGTGAACTATGAAGTTTGCTGGTTTGTTCCCAACAGTGTTTTCTTTTCAGGAAAGGATATTACCATTCCTGCAACCCCTGTTCTATTGACCATTAGCAATAGGGGTGACATAAATAACAGAACAATCTACAAGCTGGCTCCACAGTCCAGCTCACTTACTCTCTCATTTCTTGCTTAAGCCAGCCAGGTAGTTAAAAGAGAAAAAGGCACAAAATCAAGACAGTGGATTTGAGCAGGAATGTTAGTAGCTAGGCTTTCATATTGCTACAAACTCCAAGTATTTACTTACCAAACTACAGATAAAACTCACCTTATTGCCTTAATCTAGAAACAAAAGATCCAACTCCAATAGTACCTCTGCTATAGAGGCACAATGTTAAAAGCTATCACTTCAACCCTTAAAGCAGATCTTTGGACTTTCTATGGCCACACTCATGGCAAGTGATGAGGATTGTTCTTTTCCTAAGCCACCCACAGTGATTGTTGTGAAGGTCAGCAGCAGGAAGCCCCTACAAATCTCCAGAGCTCCCACTGCCACACTGTCCATCTTGGATCAACCTGATTTATATTCTCTCATACCCACCATGTCTCTTCATTTATTCTTTAATTTCCTACCGAGCAACACAGGCCAGAGTCCTGATCTTGTATGTGCCTGCAATTATCTTTAAACTACACATTGTTGTAAATGGGATCATTTCATTAATTTATGTAAATAGGACCTTGGCCAATGACTTGCCTGTTATTTATGAATGAATCATGCTGCTCTGAGTGGCTGGATATATTTAACTCTCATTAATTTGTTCAAAATAGCTACTAATGGGTTTCTTTAGCTCATGACTCTAGTAACAAAAGGCAAAAGGATGATTGGATTTGTGTGGGGAGGGCTAGGTAACCCTTTCAGTTCCTAATCAGTGGCCACCTTCTAAATACACTGCACTTCAAGTTACTTCAAGGGATTTTAAGGCAGTAGCAGGTTAACAGCTCAAAACAAAAAATTCAGGCTTCAGTTGGCCTCAGCCAACAGCACTGAACCATTTCTGGAAACTATTTGTTTTCACTTTCTTTTGAGTGAAAGGAATGCTGTTAAAATTACAATTCTGAAAAAACTGAAGGCTCTGAGCCCAAATTGAGACTAGAAATATAAATAAGTTCAAATCTAGCAAGAGTTTGTTAGAGGCAATAGCTAAATGTAAAGGCTTCAAGAGAAACATGCTACTCACCATGGTATAGACCCACTGGTTTTATGATTCAGAAATACTTCCCATTAAAAAAGGTTGCATACTTGGAAGATTTTATTGTATACTTGGAGAATTTTACATGTGTAAAGTGCTGCTGAAGTTTTTATAATATGTCATAAATCTGTTTTGCAGAAAAATGTTATTTTTTACAACTAGTATCTCTTGCTAGCTTATCATCATCATCATCATCTTGTCTTTGACCTGAGGTTCCATCATGCTCCTTTGTAGCTCTGACATCTCTTTGCTGTACCACACAGACCCTCATTGCTTTAAATCTCAGGTCAGTAAGGTCTTAGTGTTTCACCCCTTCTTCCCAGTTGTCAGCAGCAGGCTCCAGCTCCCCTCCTTCAGAGGTGCCCTTGGAGGCTGAGCCAGCTTGGTGGCCTCTCTGGTGAAGAGCCAGATAACATCCATGTGCTAGAAACACCTGCTTTTCCAATTACCTAGTTTTCTACCCCCGGTGATCTTGTACAATCTAGGTTTCAAGTCTCTGCATCAGTGACTTTGTTTTTCATTCACAGAGGTCTGCACAGATCAGAGTTTCCACCCATTTTCCTTGTTGTTCAAACAAATGTGCTACATTCTGTCAACTGTTTGTTGATATTGTTTGGAGTACTATTTATTCTGAATGAAAAAAAAAAGAGTGTTGCTCAATGTTAATGGAGATATTAGCTTGTGTTTCACTTCACCAATTGGGAGATCTCTGCTTTTAGACTTCCTGCACAAATACTGGAAACACTCCTATTGGAAAATATACTGCAATATTTGCTCAAAGTTTGTTGTTTTAGCAGACACCCCTGCCAGTATAACATTTTGACTAGAAATAACCATGGTAACAAATACAGAAGGCTAACAAGCACGAAGAGTCCAAAATTGTTTCAACTACCCTTGTCCTGCCTACTTCTTGTATGTGCATCAAAAATCCTTTTAGGATGACCACAGCTGTTTAAATTATCTTTTTTCAGCCAATAGGAAATTAATGCTTCTTTCTTTCTGGGATTTAAAAGTGAGATGAGACCTCCTGGTAGGACTGAGAAGAATATTTAGAGCTTTTGCTTCCAACCCCTTAGGATGCGGGGAATGCTTATGAAGAGAGGAAACACTCCATGTGGATTCTGGTATACCAAAACTAAGAAGTTGTTTTGGCACTGAACACAGGAATGCAAAGTCTGTCTTGTATTTTATCGTCATTAATTAAATGTAATAGCTTTTAAAAAAAATCTGTATAAGTTTCCACTTGAAGTTTTACATAGATGGTTCTTGTAGAAGCTGAGGGTTTGACCTAACCTAGTTTTGCATAAGACACAAGGCTGTCTTAATCCCATATTTGCACTGGTACCTTAAAGGGACCTGTATGGATCTTGTCAAATCTGCCAGGAGAGAGATGTAGCAGTTCACAGCAGCCTAAGGCCAACCTGTGGCTTTCGAGCTGCATGTGACTCAATAGAGAGTCAAGTATGGTTCTTGTGCCAGAGCTGTATTACAGATGTTAATGACTTCAGCTTTTTAGCTGCAGAGGGAAATTAGGAACCATTAGGGATTGCTGAAACTAGTGTTGCCTTGTGGGATGCAGCTGTGTGCTCACACCGAGGGGGAGTGGAATCCCCTGGAGCGCTCTCAGCGCGTTACTGCCAAGCAGCCATCGCACAGATTGCGTCCCTCAGCTCGCTGAGGTAGGTAGATCTTGGCAAGCTTGTCTGGGGTGTCAGCCAAGCTCTGCTTCCTAAGAGTTCAGCTGCCTGGCCTATCCAAATGTGACACTGCATTCATGCAATTAAAGCACTGCAGCTTCTGTGGCCAGTGGCATGGGCAGGAGTGACACACGGTGCCACCCTTCCTAACACACTCTGACTTCCTAGACAGGGGAGGCATTAGCAGCAGGTGCTCCTGCAGAGAAATCTGGGCTGATGCTTCAATTCACACCAGTGGATCTAAAGCAGGAGGCCCACCAGGACTGCTTTGCCTCCTCCCTGGCCCACAGGATGCACACACAAACAGGACCGTAAAATTCTTCCAAAAAACACCTCTTGTTCATAGGGCACTGCTCCTAAACAGCCCTAAGACAGAACCCCTGTGCAAGCCCAGAGTGACACTGGTCAGCTTTCACACATTGGCTGTTTACAAGCATTTGCAAACCATTCTAGTCTATATCTATTTCATGTGGAAATTTGAATGATATTTTGACCATCATTTATTTTTCTTCGAAGGAGCCTTGATCTCAGAAAGGGTTGAGCGAACACCATGAAAATTGATTCTGGATATTGGCAAGGAAAATAAGAGCAAATATAAAGATACTTTAAAAAGTTCCTGACTTTTTGTTATTTTTTACCTAACCAGAAGCTGCTAAACAAGAAGTTTCCAGAAGATTCCAAAACATTAAGTCAAACTAATATGACTAAGCACCCTTACTTTGGTATTTATCTCAATTTCAAAATACTTCAATCACTTAGCACCTGAAAAGTAACCCAGCTACGAAACCCTGCCATACTGTGTAACTGCTCTTTGATGAAAATTACACCACACCTTATTAATCCCTTGCGGGGGCAGGGCGGGGGAAGAAAAAAAAGAAAGAAACCTCCTATAACTAAAGCCTGGAATGACTCGCAGCCAAACAGATGACACTTAAGCAAGTATGCAAGTACACTTCACAGTTCATCTTGGCATTAGTCATACTTAAAAACTGCGTATTTTAAACCAGCATTTAATACGTATGTCCACTACACATCTCCAGGATCAATCTTCTCAAATACAAATTTCCCTGAATAGGCATCATGTTTTCCACAGTCTCATGGCACTAATCAAACATCACTCCCTGCAAACTCCATACCTCCCAAATACAAGCCAGGTTTGTGAGTCAGCTCCACACACTGTGATATGATCAAAGCAAGACAAGTATGGCACTTCAAAAGCTCACTTGCAGGAAATCTGACAGTAAACCACCTAAAATAATTTTTCCAGATACTAGATATAGTGAAAGCAACATGTAGTATCCCAGAGTGATTTTGCTGAGTATGTTTCAACATAGAACAGAGCTCAGAACTGCAAGGTATTAAGTATCTGTTGAATACAAATTTTTTTTCTGTACAGTATTCAAACATACAACAGTTCAACATGGCAATCATAGAAAACAGATTATAAACAACACTAAAATATTACCAAAAATGTATCACTGATACTGTAGTAGCTTATGCAAATGCAAGTTGCATTTACATTGTACTCCATCATGAAGAAGATCCTTGCCCCCAAAGTGATACAGCCAATATATTTCAATTTTTAATATGCATTCTCAAAGGTTTAAGCTATTTTTTCTTTCTGTTGATATACCTTGTCTCTGTTTCATTGCAAGGTTTCAACTTTCAAATGACTAAACTTATGACTGAATGCTGAATACATTGTCCTTACCATTATGTTACAGCATGTTACTTTTAGAAGTAGATTGATGGTATGACTAAGAGAGCAGTTTGTTTTTCCATTCTATTCTCCAGTATGTAGTCAAAATTCCCTTTCTGAGCAGTCATGTAAGGCAGCTTACACCACTAATATCTGTGAAAAGCAAGCTCAAAAGTTAATGAAATGACTATTCAGACTTTAAAAAGCATAACAATAGTTTCAAACATACTTTTTAAACATGTAATTCATTCTGCTTACTGGCTTGTTTTAAAAAGCTACAGTCATGCTTCCAGGTTTTTTACCTCCTGTAAGTGTGTAAATTTAGAAGCAATGCAAACTTACTTCCTTTTACAAAGGAAGTTTTCAAATTACTAAAACAATACAACAGATTTTAAAGGTTTGCAAAAGTATATAGTACTTGTTATTAGGAGAAATAGTCAAGCTACTGTTGTTTTTCCTTTTGCTGAAAAATTGAACCATGGGTTCAATTCACAATCTAGTTTCCTTTTCATAGGTAACTCCTAAAGACATTAGTCAGTTATTCAGTGTATGTAATTACTCTGTCAATTCTCTGGTTACTAAAGCAAGCCAATAATATTTTTCATACAGGCAAGATTAATATTAATTGAACTCTTCTTGACCAAGCAAGCTGTGCAATATAATAAAAGCTACCCCGTCCATGTACCACAAAGCAGAGAACTGTCAGAGCCCCCAGTTATTAAACATGACACCAGCTATAATTGCTTTATAGTATCACATGTAAGCATGCACTGGGGTAATCTTCTCTCTGTGATCTGGATCATATGAAATAGCTAAGGAATTTTCAGGCAGTTTCTACATTAGGTGATCCTTTTGTATTTCAGCTGGCAATACTTTTTATGCTACAGTAGCTGACACACCAGGATTTTTCCAAAGGTGACAGTTTCTCAGTGACAGTACAAACTCACAGGAGAATGCTCAGCCTTGTGGAGTGTTCCAGGAAGGTGCCAGCAGCCCCAGCACTGTCCTGCTGCAGTATCAAGATGCTGTGCTGGGCCTAGCAGGAACCTCCACATCCTCCACAGTAATGGCCACGAGCATCACCAGGTTGGAAAGGGGTGTGTTGTCTAACCCATTTCATAAGAATAAGGAAATTTATTACAGCAAAATCCAAAATATGCCATGGAAGTGAATGGAAGTGAATCATTCTATATGATTAGCCAGTAATAATTCATTTTCAAGGCAGAGGTTCCTGCAGACACTTCACACTGTGAAGTGGTTTTAGCTGCACTTACAGGATTTCACATTTTTTCTTTTCTGTTGCCGGTTCTGAGCTCCCTTCTGAAAATACTACACTAAAAAAAAAACTAAAAAAATTTTTCATAGTCCCTTTCCCTTTCAGCTATACAAGTGTGTTCAGCTTTTTTTTCTTCTTCAGTTAGGGATTAATTTTCAGGGACACATTTCTTTCTCTTTAAAGCCAGAAAGCAGAGGGGAAACATTAAGGGGAAATAGAAATTACAGCCTTTAGCTTTTTTCAGGGACTCTGTCTCTGACACCTTTAAAAAATACAGAAAAGGGATGAGACTACATGGGTTCTTCCTTCCTGATATTTCCTTTCTATTTCCCAAAAGCAGTGGTTTTGTCTTTAGCTGGTAAAAGTAAGCAACAGAGAAAGAAAAATGCAACCAATACAAAGACTACAATGTCTCTTTACTGTCTTTTCAGGTGCTTTTCTTATTCCCTACATCCTCTTCTTAATCATTGCTGGAATGCCCCTATTCTATATGGAATTAGCACTGGGACAATACAACAGAGAAGGGGCTGCCACTGTGTGGAAAATCTGTCCAGTTTTCAAAGGTAAGTGTTCCTCTGCTCCCCTGAACAGCACCTGAGGGTGCCACACCTGTGTGATCACAAACAACATGAAGACCTCTCATCTTTCACAGACAAGGTGGTATTTGGTGACCTTTCCCCAACCCTTGAAGTCAGAAGTCTTCCTGTTATCAAAAGTGAAGCACAAAATGGGAAAAGCCACTGAAATTATCTTCAGGGTGACTGCTGGCTGAGTGTAACAGAGGGCAATGAGCAGGAGCAGCTCAGCCCTGCCCTCCCTTCCCACTGTGTACTGGGGACTGGGAGGAACTGGGCATCTCTAGGTGGCGGCGGGGGGGGGGGGGCCAATCCAAACATTGGAAATGCCAAATCCCATCCAGGTTAGTTCAGCCCTGTCTTCCCCACTGAGTAAGGTAACCACTACTCCATTCAGGGCATGGAGCTTTCTCTGCAGAAGCCAACATACCACAGTGGCTACAAGACTAAAATGGAGTTGTGAAGACTGTAGGTTCAGCCACTAGGCTTATAACATACCACATTTCTGTGGTACCTCTGTACCTCAGTTTTCCTGCCTGTGAAGTGGGAGCAATGATTCTGATAGTCTTTGTAAAATGTCTTTCAGATTTAGCAATGAAAAACACTTTTTAAAATCTGAACATGATTACTATTGAGTGTTTTCCATTAAGATTAACTCTCCAGCATCACTGAATAAAAGGCTGTGGAGTGTTGTTTGTGCACAGCATCATTCTACAAAGAGAAAAATAGGTTAGGTGCTACAGGGTGTTTGGCTTTGATCAGGAAATTATCAATGTGTGAAAGAAGCCATGTGTGTTCTGTACATGAAACAAGTATTTGTTAAGGAACCTCAAGAATTTTTTAAGCATTGCTTGCCAGCAAAAAATGTAAGTTCTTTTGTATGTTTACATAAGATTTTAGACTGGGTCTAAAATCTTATGCTAAAGCCCTTTCAACATAGGCATATCTGAAATTAAACCAGGCAAGCTCAGCTGACCTTAGAACCTTAAAATTCAGATCATGTTCATCCTGGGACTGACAAAAGCTGAGGAGCTTAACAATAGCAATCCAAACTTGGTGGATCCGTTGCTCGGATATAGGTTACACTGAGTAAATGTTAGTCTTCTTTCTCAAAATACAGCTTTCCTCTTCAAGCAGTCTAGAGCCACACAATAAGAAAAGTGAAGGGGGTTTTTCTTACCAGGCAAACCCAAAACTCACAGCAAAATCAGCAATATAACAAAAAATAAGTGAGCTAGTAAAATAATGTGCCTCAAATTTTTAAATTAATTCATGCAGATTTACCTAGCCCTTCTATAATACCATAATGGGAGATAATATTCATCCCAGCACCCAGGAACCTGAATACCCTTGCTCAATAAAAATTCCTGTTGGTATTATTTATATACCTTTGGATGACAATGAGGATTTTGAAAACCTAAATGCAAAAATTAGACCTTCAGGATCTCAAAGCACTTGAGTCAAATACCACTGTGCTCAGAGGTATTCTGTGTTGACTTCAGGATTGAAAAGATTAT
Source organism: Leptocoma aspasia (assembly GCA_013399835.1). Lineage (NCBI taxonomy): Eukaryota > Metazoa > Chordata > Aves > Passeriformes > Nectariniidae > Leptocoma > Leptocoma aspasia. The sequence goes on along the minus strand of VXAX01003966.1, from coordinate 808,850 downwards.
GAGAAAGGAAAATAGAACTTATTTCATGTATATTCTTGTTGACATTCCAGCTGTGTTTTTAAGCTGACATTTTCAAGGTGGACTAAACATACATTACTGTTGATTTTTAAGTTTCTTATTACAGGAATATAGCATAGCATAAGTTATTTGATTCTCAAAAAGTAATAAGCATTGAGACATTTGCACCTTGGTATAAACTCAGTACTTTTAAAGTTTTGACTAAAACGTCTGATAACATGCAAACACGTTTTACTGCTAGTGCTTTGGAGTTGTTTCTAGGAGAACTCAAATCTCTCACTCAAAGGAAAAGTACACAGTCTACACAAATTTATAACAGCTTCTCTAAATGAACAGCACTATAGTTCTAATTTTAGCTATGAATATTATTGCTATGAGCTCTAAGCACTCTACTTCTAATGAGATGCTATCATAACACATGCAATTACAAATATACCCTGTAACCTTTGTAACACAGTCTGTTTTCATCTCTGCATTTTTTTCCAGGGTCTATTTTAGATTGTGGGTGGTGCAGCATCACTTTTAAGAAAACCTAGAAACATAAGAGCAAATTCATTCCTGAACATTCTTAAGATCACAGAGAAGAGCTATTTAAAACACAATTGATCCAGTATTTTTAAATCTTGCTATTAAACATCTCTCATCCTCCTGGACTGGAGGAATTTTAGGAACACTTTTTTAAACAACAATCATCTAATTTTAGTATTTCATATATTATCCATACTTAGTGTTTTAGCATTCACCTTAATACTTAAGAATTATTCTTTTGGGGGGTTCCTGCCTCCTCTCCATTGTATTGATCATGGTGTATCACTAGAGTTTGAGTGTTCAAGTACTAGATTCATTTAAGCACTGAGGATTTGAAAATACTATTTCATCTATACTTTCACAATTATTTCCCCATTGTTAGGGATGAGCAAACTGGTTTACAGATTAAAAGCCTGCTGCAGAGCAGAGTAACTTTTGTACATAAGCAGTCTTTGAACTGCCAACTCCTTCAGGGTCAGCATCTGTTCCTTATGCAAATTTTAAACCGGGATTAATACTCAGTGTTTGCTACTTCCTTTGTTTATAAAGAAATAAGAAAGCCTAATAATCTCCAACTGCTAGGCCTCCAATGGAAAAAATTAAACTGAAGAGAACTAGAAGTAAAGGTTTGCATTTAGCTGCTGTGACAGTACCCACTGTGACAGTGATGACATTCATACCATAACTGTACTCCCTACCTTTTATATGCAGTACATACAACTTTGAGGGAGGATTCAGAGACACAGAGCACACACAGTAAGAGTGAGTGAAGTCAAGGCAAAGCAAGATTCCTGAACAATTCTGCCAACCAACTTTTATTGAGCTCCAACATTAGTATCAAAACTTCCTCCCAAACTGTTGGAAAATGTCCATTTTCATGAGGAGAATGTGCACTTTCTGGGGTACTCTTGCTAAAGAGACCCTCCAGCCACACTTCACGATATTCAAAAATACAAAGCAAATGTTCAAAGTCAAAAGAGAATGCTTACATTCTGAATTCTGTAATCCTGGAGAGATAGTAAAAGGGGTTAAATGTCATACACAGTTTAGCCCCAACCTGATATTCACCAAGTTTTGCTGACATGCCCAAAAACCACCTGGAGATCTCAGTGGAACAGCACAGACTGTTTCATGCCTGATTTGGAGGCAGTTACCTGCTGATGGAAGCCAATCTAGAGAGTAGTAATGGGAAAGAAACAAGACAGAGATCAGTGTCTGTTCCAAACTAGTTCAGGGTGGGAACATGAGGCATAGGGAAACTTCATTTAAGTATCAAGCTTTACTTTTCCAAGAGAAGTTGCCAAGGTCCCTGACGTCATGAAGATGAAGTGAGTTTCACTCCTAACATGGGCTTGCAATCTTCTGCATTGGAAGCAAATCAGCAATGGAGTTGTACAAGGACAAATTTTGACATTGCACTGCTTAATTTCGTTTTCTGACAAACAACTGGATTTGATAAAAGCCAGTCATTTTCCAGAACCATTTCTGCAATTTTTTGTTTAGAGGTCAGGTTCATTGTGTCCACACATGTGTATGCAAATGTCAAAAATTCCTTTTTATTGGTGTGAAGACCTGAAATGAATTTGCAATCCTGTATCATTCAGTTTAATTCCACTGTTTGTGTATACTGTTGCATGTCAGATGCAATGTGTAATCTGGTTTTCCTTTGTCTTTAGGTGTAGGCTATGCAGTGATACTCATAGCCCTTTACGTGGGTTTCTACTACAACGTTATCATAGCTTGGTCTCTGTATTATCTATTTTCATCATTCACATTTGAGCTCCCCTGGACAAACTGCCACAACAGCTGGAACAGCCCAAACTGTACAGATCCCAAACTCTTCAATGCATCAGTGCTTGGCAATGGTACTAAATACTCCAAGTACAAGCTCACTCCTGCAGCTGAATTTTATGAGTAAGTGTTGACCAGACTTTGCTATTTATTCAAAACTCTATCTCTAAGGGAGTTTCCTCTTGAAGGTAAAATAGTTTGTATCCAGCCTCTAGAATGAGCCTCAGAAGACTAAAATGGAGCTGTAATGTTGGCCTGTATGCCTGGTTGACTAAGACTTTTGCCTCTGTGATATTCAGTTTCTCCTGTACTAATGCAGTGCTTGCTACTAAGAAAAATGGAATTGGGCAAGACACAAGTGTTCTTTATGTGCCACTTCAGCTTGCACCAGCTTTGCTAGGACAAGGAAACACAGCAATATTTTGACAGAGGTGACTGCATGCCAAACTGAGCTGAGCTTAAGGCCTTAAAATAACCATTTGTTCACAGATTTGGGCTGTTTCTCTACTCGCAAAATTTCAGAGCAACAGCAGACCTCTGTTCCACTGCCTCAATAGTTCAATGAAGTGAGATAAAACACTGAGCAGGAGGAAAGAGCCAGGTTATAGAGAGACAGGCTTCTACCAATGCCTAAGCAAAACAGTGTTCTGCAACACAGGCTGAGACAGGCAAAGGCACACCTAAATCAAACAGCTGAAATCAAACCCCAAAAGGTATATAAATTAACAACTGAACTGTAAAACAAAGGTACTAATCTCTGTATAAATGTTTTCATTATGGACTTAGAGGGGGAAATGGGATTTGATTAGGAGAAAGAAAGGGGATGAGCATCAAGCTGTTGAATCAGCTGTTGAATTAATCTGAATAATGAATCAATTAATATTTTTGTGTTGGGAATAGAAGAATATCAGGGCACACACCTGCTAAGCAGTTAGTCCAACGCTGTAGAAACAAAAGGAAAACACTGTTACCATAAATAACCAGTAGGCATCTTGGGGTCTCTGTTTATAGCTCTTTAACATTTGTGGCTGCTGTTTCTGCTCTGAAGACAGCACAGTGAAAGATCAGTAGTGATACACAAACTCCTGGCAGGGGTTTGGGTAAATGAAACTCAGTGCTTTGAAAACGAGATGGGGGCTTGAGTTCAAAGGAGCTCACTAAAATGGCAAATAATGACAGCTGTGAAATCTACTGGCCTTACAATAAAAGGTTTAAGTCTTAGTAAAGTAAAATGCAATCCCTACACTCTTGCTTTGCCTTTTTATTATTTAAAATGGTTCTGTGCAACTTCTGCTATCACATCATGCTTGGGTAATGATTTTGACTTTGTAGTGGGTGAGGTTGTGGTAAAATCAGTTCATGATGTTTTGATTTACTGATCCCCACTGATATGGGGAACAGCTCAATTAATGATTGTCTGTACACTGAAACTTGAAATATTATGGTTCTTTCCTCATCATGAAGTAGATTCAAGGTGCAGTGTTCAGAAGGTAAGAATAAAAAGGGAATTTGACAATTCATTATGCTTTGATCCCTGAATTTTGGGACTGTAATTAGGTCACTAGGCCCTGTACTTATTAGTGACTAGATTACATTCTAAAAATGAGAAGGGTAACCACTTAACTAAAACAGTCCATAACATCTGTTTTTCCAGCTGTAAAAACAGGGAATCACAAGGGGCATTATATTCACTTATCCAGTTTTGGATGAGCTCATCATGTCCAGCTGTACACTCAGGTGTCGACCCAAACTTGTACAAAGTCTTAGTGTATTCAGATCCAACCTAATAAATGAAATCAGAAAACAGTTTCTTTCTTACATCAAATAACCTAATTCATATTCATGGTCTTCTTACAACAAGGAGAGTTGAATCTTTTGATTATAAAGTTTCATATTTTGTGCCAGAGTCACAAAAGGAAATGGGAAGTGATACAGCTTGGTTCTCTAGGTTGTAGAGTTACATCAGAGCTCTCACACACAAACCTTTGGCCTTTGGTGGGCAGGCTGAGGGGGAAGCAGGGAGACCAGAAACACCAAACATTTATTTTGCAGTTGGAGAGTGACTGAAAAGAGTTACTTCCAAGACAGGTCTCAAGCAGAGAGCTGGTATGATTATTCTGAAAAGACACAGACACTTCTTTTTGGGACATAATTCCTTCACACTGAGCTGGCCTGACCATGAATCCAGAGTTGCTTATTTCCTAAAGCCCTGTAGCTGCCAGAGCTGGCTGCCTCTAGCTCCACCAGCACAGGAATAAACTGTAGGAGGAAGTGGGAGTACTGTGATGTGACAGTTCATCAAACACTACAAGAAAGGTACCTCAAATTCAGCAGAAATATGCTGGTTGTCACTACTTATATTGAGTGAGAAAAGGGAAAACTTGCAATCTAGGCCAAATCTATCAGCTGTCCAGTATCTGGCTGGCAGAAAAAGCAGAGAGAAACCTCTAAGCCTCAGACTTGGAAGAAATCATTTCAAGTTGCAAATTGCATGCCAAGGCAATGACAGGAGAACCCTGAAGAACATACTTGTCTTTTGTTTTCAAGCCTCAAGAGCTGGGCAGAACCTAAGTGAAGTGCCTGTACACTGAGGCCTTCTAGAGAGTTTTATTTTACTAAGTCTGGTTTCAGTTGTAGAGCCCTAATTCAGGCCAAGGCACCACTGATGTCATGGGGACAGCTTCTCACAACAGGAAGGAACAGGACCTCTACAATACTTCATTAGAGATGCTTAAAATCAACTATAAAGTATTTGTACACTGTAAACTTGGCAAACCAAGCTAAAATCTAATAAGAACTGGTGCCTTTCTGCTAAGTAATAGCCAGACATAAAGGAAATCCAGTTAGGAATAAAATGTCAAACTCCACATTTCTTTAGGGACACATATTACTTTAATTCCTTCCCTCTTCAGTGGTTTGGAATTAAACACAGAAAATGAAAAGAACCTTCTATCCTTTCCACACATGTTGAAATAATTCAATATAAACCTTTTTTTTTTTTTTTTGGAAGAACAGAAGTACATCACAAATAAAGTTCCCCTATCTACTCCATATTCCTCCTATTTAAATACTTTATCTGAACACAGGTATACTTTGTATTTGTTCTCTCCATTCTTGTGTCTGGAAAAAGTCTGTTACCATCTTGCTTTCATTTATGCTGACAATTAAAAAATACCAGTTTGGGGGAACAAAAGCACTATTCTTCTCACAAGGTATTGTGCTTCCAAAAAATCACAGTCTGTTGTAGAAATGAATCTTGGCAATCTTTTAAGAAAAAATGGTGAAAATGTCAACAAACATTGGGCTACAGCTATTTTCCTCTGACAATACTTTTTCTCAGGGCTGTAATCCATTCTTTCTGCATGAGAAATTTTACAGTGAAATTTTCATTCCAGATTCAGTAAAGGAAATTCACAGAATTCAACATTCTACCCAGCTGTGAGCAATTGCAACAACCTACCTAAGAACAAGGAAAACCAAGATTCAGTCACAGCAATCTACATTTGTCATATTTATGAACATAACGTTTATGAAATTTATGAGAAGTGTGTGAACCAAGAACATGCTGAAAAAAAAACCTTCAGTCTCTATAACAAAGGTTACTTTTATAGACCAATGGGTTTCTGCTTTAGGGTACAAGTCTTCACTGGAAATGTCACCCCAGGCAAAGGGTCCACATATTTCAGTACCACAGCAAATGGAGTGATCAATGCTGTGGACCCCAAAGGTTCAGGAACCTGTCTCCATTAAACAATTGTGAAGCAACTTCTCCCAAAAGAGAAAACATCACTCAAAAGCATAAGCAATTCTGCCTATGAATGCTTATAAAAACTGAATCAGGCAACAAGAACTAATGAGAGTGGATGGCCCTATATTCTGCTAATCACATCTGCTCTTTCCATTCAGCTCTTCTGAAACAGTAAATTTTGGAGAGTCGTGAATATGCTGAAGTGGGGCACAGTAGCAAAGGAGGTCAAAAATTGCTAAGTTAGTGGGAGAATAAAGTTTTCAGTGCATTGAGATGAACATTTTCTCTATTATCGTGATTCAAAAAGAAATTTTACCTGCAATGGGGCAACCCTGGATGTACAGACAGACAGGGAATGAGGTGCTGGATAGCAGCACCCTGAAAAAGGACTTGGGGCTCCTGGTCAGTGGCAACTTGAACATGAGCGAGCAGGGCCCTGGGAGCCAGGAGGGACATGCCTGTCCTGGGGGGCATCACGCCATCAGGGGGCCAGCTGGGCATGGAAGGGGATTGTCCTGCTCTGCTCTGCTCTGCTCTGCTCTGCTCTGCTCTGCTCTGCTCTGCTCTGGGGTGGCCTCACCCCGAGTGCTGGGGGCAGTTTTGGGCACCACAATATAAAAAAGGTATTAAGATGCTATAGAGCATCTAAAGGAAGGCTATGAAGATAGTGAAGGGCCTTGAGGGGAAGCTGTGTGAGGAACAGCTGAGGTCACTTGGTCTGTTCAGCCTGGAGCAGAGGAGACTGAAGGGAGACCTCAGCACAGGTACAACTTCCTTGTGAGGGGAAGAAGAGGGGCAGGCACTGATCTCTGCTCTGTGGTGACAGTGACAGGACCTGAGGGAGTGGCCTGGAGCTGTGCCAGGGGAGGTTTATGTCAGATATCAGGAAAAGGTTCTTCACCCAGAGGGTGGCTGGCCACTGGAGCAGGCTCCCCAAGGATGTGGTCACAGCCCCAAGCCTGACAGAGTTCAAGAAGTGTTTGGATAATGCTCTCAGGCATGGGAGATGTGGACATTTCTTAGAGATGTCCTATGCAGATGTAACAGTTGTACTCAACGATCCTTGAGGGTCCCTTCCAACTTAGTATATTCTGTGATTAAGTACAAATAATAATTTATGATATGCCAGCCAAGGTGCCACAGGTAAATGATGTGATTCCCAAAATCGAGCTCGCAGTCCATTACACAGCTCCGCTCTCCAACACAAGAGGGAGCTGAAATATCTCGAGAAAAACCCAGATGCTGCTGCATCCCCCTGGCATCCCCCTGGCTTGTGCCCAGCACTCCAGGGTGGGGGTGAGGCACACAGGCACAAGCCCAGCACCTCAGATGGCTCAGCTGCTCTCCTGTGCTCTGGGCTCTAGGACAGCACTGTCCCCGAGCCAGGATATCCACAGCATTGCAGCTGTGCCTGCTCAGAGCTCTTTACAAAGCATCCAGAGACACCCAAGCAGCTCAGACAGCAGCCAGGGGATGGCAGAGCTGGGCCTGAGCCAGGCTACCCCTGTGGCACTTCATGTGGAGCCGCTCTGCTCTCTCTGCTCTGCACCCCCAACCCAGAGTGACAGCGAGGTGTCCACCCTGCCTGGAGCCAGCTCAGCTCTACAGGTTTGGTACCACAAGCTCTGCCTCACTGCTGTGTAGACAAACTGCCATGAAAACCACAGCTGAGTGCAAGCTGAATGCAAGTAGTGCTATTTGTGAAGTAAAGATACCTGGAGCCTTGCAAACTCTGCAAAAAGGGATCTATCCACATCAGCTTGATGCAGATAGCCTAACCTTCCACAGGTAAAGGAAAATCACATTATTTGCTCTGAAAGAAACTGGCAGCAATGATGACTGAACTGTGCTTGCCCAAATATATGACACAGAAGATGCATGTAGAAGAGCTTTCTAATTGAGCACAATTATCATGCTTCAAATTGCCTTCTAAACTGAGTATGCAATTTAATTTCTATAGATTGCACATTGTATACACTGACAGTTTTTTTAGCATCTTCAATCTACAATTTGCATTAAGTTTTAAATCATAAAAACATAGTCTAACTACCAGAATAGGGAATATAGCTTGGGACACCAGGACTATGTCTATTTATACCTTATCCATTTTGCTGATTCTTAGCTTATGCAAGCCATTTGGGTTTGATCTCATAAATATGACTACTAATTTTTAGAAGTACCTAGATGTTCCTAGAAGTACTTAGTATGTACTCTAATACGTACAAATGTTACATTTGTTAGTTAACATACTAATTTACTGACAAGTGATGACATTTTGAATTCCGAATCAATCTGATGCAGCACATCTAAAATTTAGATAAATGACACCCTTCTATTGAGCACATCAAATTTAGGCAAATAACTTTTGCCTCTAATAAAAAGAGAAAGGATGAGCCTATAAAGCTGTGTAAACATATTTGGACCGAAAATTAAAATTATGATTGATTTTGGATTGAAAAAATGAGGCCTACTCCAAGACCTTAAACTTGATTTATTTATGAAAAATTTTCTAAATTTCTAAAAGATAATTACATAAATCTGTCCAGGGATGAATAATACATAAAGCTCCCTAGAAAATACCAGTCTGACAAAAACATCCCAGAGAATTCTACACCTAAAACTCTTAAATCTTGTTTTTTGGCCACAGCTTAAGTGTGTTGGAGTGAAAATGATACAGAGTAATTTTCAGATCACAACCCTTGGCATTCCTTTTTTCCTGGTTTGGTTCCCTGTTTATGTGCAAATATTCACCACTTCCGTAACAAATATGTCCTGTATTGCTCAGAGTAGAGACAAAGCACACATTTATAATAATCCTTATATTACAGAGGGAAAAACCAAGACACAGAGAAGAATTTATTGGTTCCAGCATTTCCTGTTATTAAAACTATGACTGGATCCTTCATTTACTGAGTCCTACTGAGCAGCTGCCCCACTACCTCCTCAATAATTTGTTTTTAGTAGGGTTTATGTGTGAGTACCAAGCAGCTGAGCTGCCTGTTGGCTGTTCAGGGTCTGATGCCAAATGAAAGGGAACCCAAGTGCTGCACAAAGACTAAGCAGAGTCAGTGATCTCTTCTTACCAACAAACAAATCGCTGTTTGCAGATTTCAATGGAGGTGAACTATTTCCCTTCAGCTGAATGCAGTGTGGAAGTAAGGCAGGAGCTGGTGCCAGAGCTCTTGGGTGACTAGGAGAATCTTCCCAGCAGAAAGCACAGGGAAGGAGAGAATGAGGAGAAATTTCCCTTGAGAGGAACTAGAATGTCTGGTTTTGAGAGCCCTTCACATTCCTGCCCCTCCTGCAGAGAGGTGGACACTCTTGGAACCCTGATGTACAATCTCAAAGTCATTGCAAATGTAATTTACACTCCCTTACATGGGGTGCAGTCCTAGCACAAACCAAGCTCCTTTGCACAAATCCCTGATTTCGAGTGCATGTAATTTGATTCTTGGTGCTGTGTTAATTAAATATTTCTAGAGCTCTGACTAGAATGTCAGAAAGCTTAAACAATTTATTTGTTTCTCTTGCATTTTGTCCAGCCTGATAAAATAGATCCCTACTGTCAGCTCCATCTGTTAATGTTTGCTCTCAGTCTTTCCCCCCATAACATTCTCTTCTCATTTTTGCATGTATTTCTCATCTACTTTCATTCTTTTCTCAATAACAACAATCTGGAAGCAAAACACTCATTCTAGTTGTCTTACTACCAATGGATTTTCCTTTCTTTTTGACTCGTTTGAATTCTGAGAGTTTATTTTGTTAGCAGAATTGGACAAACATCTCTCTACTTATGAAGCAAGAATTGCTTTCAGAAACTCTTACTTAAGACAGGCTTAGGACACAATTTGAAGGAGTTGACAGAGAACAGAGGCTTCACAAAGCAGCTCCACTGACTATCAGTGATGCCAGTAGGGCTTCTACTGCTGCAGTGAAGCACCCATTCCTGCTGCTCACAGCATGAGATGTGCAAAAACCTTTTTCCCCCAGTGACTTCACTTTGTTTCTGTATATCTGGTGTGTAGGCGAGGAGTTCTGCACCTGCACGAGAGCCGTGGAATCCATGACCTTGGCTTGCCTCGCTGGCAACTTTCCCTCTGCCTCTTGGTGGTGGTAATCATTCTTTTCTTTAGTCTGTGGAAAGGCGTGAAGACTTCAGGAAAGGTAGAGCTAATATTGTCCTTCTATCTTGACTACATTCTTTGTCTACTTTAAGAAGTCTCCTAATTTTAGAAAGCAAGAAAATAAATCGGTGATTTTGAGGCATCCTCGGGGACCAAACTATCGCATTTCTTGTGTGATAGTCCAGCTGAAAATTTTATTAATGCATTGTTTGCAACTCAACATTGGTGGTTTCATCCAGAAAATATTTTTAAATTGTCTTAAATGTGCATCTTCTTCTTAGCCAAATGTACTAATATTTCAATGGTATAAGAAGCTTTGGTTTTATTATATAAAATGCCATGTTAAGAGAAATAGCTGATGAAAGTCATTGGAAATCACTCTTTGACATCCCTCAGAAAATATCTCAACAGAAATTCTAGAATTGGATACATCTGAGAGCTTTTTGTACATTTTCATGAAAGTATCACTTAACATCAGGCAATGACTGCACTTTTTAGTAAACAACATAGAGATGAGGAGTAATCAGCAGTCTAACACACACTGACACTGTCTTCTGTTTGTCAAAACTGTCTCCTACTGGTATCTGTAAACTGATGGAAAGATTCATGACATGTAACATCATTTTCCCTCATGTCCGAAAAAGAGCTTCTCCATCAAACTGAATGGACTAAACCAAGAAAATGCCAGCTGTACTTATGACATATTCTTAAATCTTCTGTAATAGCTGATTAACCTTTGGGATCTCTGTTGCCTGCAGGTTGTTTGGATAACAGCCACTTTGCCTTATGTTGTACTATTTGTCTTGCTAATACATGGAATAACCCTGCCTGGTGCATACAATGGAATAAATGCATACCTGCATATAGATTTCAGAAGATTAAAAGAAGCCACAGTAAGTGTACTCTTCTGTTCTCATTCCCTAATTATTAAACCTATTGCCCTTGTTATTGAAACTGAAAATATTACAGCTAACCTGAAATTAAATAGCCATGCTTCTGCTTCTGCCTAAGCACTGGTCCCCTTTCTCTGGCAGTTTAACTTTCCAATACTCTCTAAAACAGGACTATCTCACATTGAACCCAAACAATTCAGACCACAAAACACCTGTGTGAAGGCACTTACAGGGGTGGCAGACCCATTAAAAAAGGACTTTAACTGTGCACCCAGTAAGCTGCAACATCCTTTATACAGGAAATTGGAGTCATGCCAAAAACTTAGTCCTCAAAAGGCTAAGAATCCTCTCAAGAAGAAAATCTTGCTTCCTGAATCACTGGCTTAAATATTAACCTAGAAAACAAAAATACTGGCTTATGCAAACCTTGCTAAACATACTAAGTCAGGACTAACCTCATCAAGCCATGGTCCTTCATACAAATAAGATTTTCAAAAGCATCATGCTCTTATCTTACTATCAAAAGTAATGTACTATTGAAAGCAAAGTACTGTATCATTGAGCATATCCAAACCAACCCAATTTGTGGAGTAACTTGAAACTAAGACTTATTTCATCTGTTGTAAAGCAAAATCTACACATAGTCACTAATACATGAAATTAGCAGCATTTCAGACCTACAAAGAACAAAGACTGCAGAGATATTTTACCCCTCTACTATCCTAAAAATAGCATAAATAATTTATAAGACAGTAGTATCTCTATGGGTGGGTCACAAGGCCATTCAAATGGTTATAAATCTGAAAAGACACAACATCATTTTACTAGAAGGAAATGCATCATCTTGAAAAATTGCAGCTTTCAGAAATGTCTGCAGTCTGTCCATAGTTGTACTGTACCTTTCCTATGAATCCTGTCTTGATTTTCCCTGACTTATTAAAAAAATACCTCAAGTGCTACAATGCAGACATATTTTTATATTCTAAGCCAAAAAATACATTCCTGGCTTTTTAAAGCTAAATTTGAAAACAAGCATTTCTTCAAAAACAGACTCAGACCCCATGTCTGGGTTATTATTTTGGAATAATCCCATCAAACTTCATATATGGGATTTTCATCTACCTTTGTCCCAAGCAGTAGCACCCCAGTAATTCACATTTATGCATATACATAAATACAAAGATGCCAAGATGAACAAAGAAGGTGATTATATTTTTCTTATATTTTTTAAGTGGCATTTGGAAATAAACACCATAATTTCAACTAGATGTCTGTGGAGCTGTACTAGCTGTACCAGGCCTCCATAATCATATCTGCCTTCTGCTTCTGGAAGGACATTCTGTGTGCTGCTCTTTCTTGGCTTAATATTCCTGCAGCTGCTATTCAGATGACCCTAAAATTATTTGTTTCTAAGACTAAATTTTTCAGACAACGACAAAAAGTTACGCCAGAATAATAAAAGACTAAAGATCGCTTATGCTGAGAAGTGCCACTAACTGCTTTGTCATGTCAGCCCTTCCCCCCTTGGAGACTGGGATCCCTGCTGCTGCAATAGCATTGTGTGTTTAATCTTTGTCTTCAGGCTCCAAAGAATAGAATCCCACTTCATTTCTATGTCAATGCATCCCTGGATGTGATACATGATTTTTTTTTTATTTCTTCCAAATGAAGGATCTAACAAAGAAACATCCTAGGTCACAAACAGTAATGACCCACAGAGGGCTCTGCCAGGGCTCTTCTAAAAGCCCTGAGAGCACCCTGACCACTGACTAGGTGTGCCCCATTTTGTGGAGCCACAAACTGCACTGAATATGCACAAAAGTATAACAGCATAAACACTGAAGAAGGCTGGAAAAACTGATGACTGCCTACTGTAAAATGTTCCTGTTAGTTTATTTTTAATAAATATAAAAACAATATTCTATCAAAAAATAAATTAGATTACACATTGATCAGAAGCCATGAAAATGAGAAACATGAGCATGACCTGCAGAACCAGCCCTGCTGTCTTACATCCTGCTTGGTGGGAACAAAGAGAATGTTTTGCATTTAATCTTAATTGTAAAGGAATTTCTGTTTCTACTCTTCTTTCTCTTCACCTTGATCTTCTCAGTTTGTTTCCTGATCAGCTACTATGAGCCAAGACTTACTCAGCAGATACTTCAGCATGTGCTTAAATCCTTTGGGAGGCAGCAGGTGCTAATCTCTTACTCCAGTCAACAGGACTTAAGCACGTGCTTAAGGGTGCTTGAATAGTGAGAAAGGATGAGTAAAACTGCACTGGCTAGATACAAAAGAGACACAGAACCACTAAAAACAAGTGTCTTATGATGGCAGTATGCGGATCTGGTTAGAGTTTAACAAAATTGATGTTAAAAATTTTCAGGAATTTTGTTAACAACAAAAGTTATCTGAATTTTTCAAAAAACAAGAAAAAACATGGGAGACTGCATCCCTCCTTCTGCATTCCTATCCACATAAATGCTTCTCAGAGAGTACAACCCTATATGATCTCAACTTCTGTATGAAAATAGAATATTAACATGTAGCTGGTATATAAAAAGAATGAGTAAGGAATTAAGGTGACAGGGTTGTTCTGTTATTCATTGAAAGAAATCCATAAAACCCTGTATGAGCTACAATTTGAGAAGACTATATCCTCCCATCCACTGGCTAGCAATAAACACTACATAGACTGCTTTTTATATTATCTTCTAAGTATTCAGCTCTCCACAGTTCATAGAATTAAGCTTTTCTACAAACCCAGAGTACCATAAGTGGTGTCCAGCAGGCAGCAGTTGAAAGCATCTATCATCTATGTTGAGAAAAAAGGAGATCACCAGCCTAAGTGCTTTCATATATCATGTCAGCATGGGATAAGGCACTCTCTTCCTTTCCACTAGGCCAAATATAAAAGTGTAGCACTAAAATCCCAGTGCAGATGGAGCCCATAAGCTGCTTAGATCTGCTAGAAAGTTGCTGCTGAATAGATATATTAGATCTGATTTTGTAGAGATAGTTCTCATAGTTCTTTCAGAGTTCATGGCAGATTTAATCAAACACTGCAGATCTCATTTTGAGAAATGTTGAGTATTAGTCACACCACTGACTTCACTACTTCTGTTGAAGATGTTCATTTAAAAATCTGTGTGTAACAACAGAAGAGGGTTAACCAAGGCTATTTTCAAGTTTCTGGTTCAGGGAACCAGGACTGTGGCATTGTTCCTGACTGGATGAATGGATATTGGTAGAAGCGACACTTTAGAAAATATTATACCTAGAAAATATTATACCTTTAAAATGTTTTCCCTGGTGGACAATCCTTAAAATTATCAAGCTGCATCTAAACTAAAATTTAATGACTATCACAGAAATAACTCCTTCTCCATCTAAATGAGAAAGCTGAGAGATAAATCTACATGGTTCTGTTCACAGCACATCAGTGATGCTTCAGCTCCTGAATCAAGAAAGCATCATGTAGAGTGCACTAACAGTCGCACAAAGGAATCTCCAGTATGGGAAAGAAAATCCTATAACTCTTGGCCCATTAACTATTTTTAGACTTCTGGTTGTACATTCCAAACTAACTTGGAACAAGAATGGTTGAAAGTGTATTTCTGTCAGCCAGGAGAAAAGCCCTGCAATCATTTCAGTGCTGGGTAAAATCTCAGAGGTGCCTGTGCCACTGCCCAGGGCAGCAGTGTGTGTGTGCTCTGAGGAGCTGCCCCTGCTCCAGCCTCACCACTCAGCTTAGGGTAGGCCATTCCAGACCAGAGCCATGCTCCATGGGACACTTACACTCCCACTGGCATGAATGCCAATTGTTTTGTCACCCCAGGACAAAAATTTTGCTTATTTTTCTCCTGCTGTATCCTTGTGGACTGAACTGACACTGGCAATGTTGGTGTCATTATGCAGGTATGGATTGATGCAGCTACTCAGATATTTTACTCCTTAGGAGCTGGGTTTGGCGTTTTAATTGCATTCGCCAGTTACAATAAGTTTGACAACAACTGCTACAGGTAAGAGCCCATTCTTCCATTACTGCTGCAAAATTATACTATTTTACTCTGACTGCAGCTAAAATGAGTTTTAAGCTGTCTTTTTCTCTTCAGTCATATACTAATGATGGTGAGTTTTGTATAGACATAGTAACCAACCCAAATCTTGAAACACTGCCTTCCTTTCTGAAATTTTAGTAACAGGAATCTGCCAAGGTATCTGCTGCTCTCCAAAGCAGAATGGGATTAGGTTTGGACTTTAGACAGCTGTGTAAACTGTGCTGGTGTTTGCCTTTTGAAAGTACCATTAAGCACAACAGTGAACACAGGATGAAATCTTATTGGTGCAAGAACAAAAAGCAGAAAGATTCCAGCTTCCAGAAGTGTTTCTGTGCTTTGGGATTACATTTCTGATATTTTACATTGCACTCCAGTTTAGGAATGCACTTTAAATCAAGACAGTTTGTAAGGGTTTTGCAGACTCACCACCATGGAAATTCAACCAGAATCACTCTGTACCTTCTGAGAAATTCCAACATTTAGATGTTTTGTTAAATTTAAATTTTGGGATGAAAATAAGCATCATTTTTCCAATGAAATATAAATTCAGAAAGTACATGTATTATAAATGCATTGTGAACTGAAGCATGGGGGCAAAATGTAAAAGAAAATCCCCATCCAGTTCTTAAAGTTTTTTCTCACTGGGCTGTTCTTCTCTCCATGTTTAGGGATGCTTTGCTGACTAGCACCATTAACTGTGTCACAAGCTTCTTCTCAGGATTTGCAATTTTCTCCATATTGGGCTACATGGCTCATGAGCACAAAGTTAAAATTGAGGATGTAGCTACTGAAGGTAGGAAGTTAATTCTGTATTAATTTTAACCCTTTTCCCCCACCATTTCTTTGCAAATGTGTTTATATTTGTTTCCAACAAGTGTGTGAAAACCTCATGGAAGTGAACTGAATTAACTTACTTGAAACTAGAGCTCTGTGTTTAAATTCCTTGTTGAAATATGAACTGTAAATGGTATTGATTCACCTCACCTCTACTGCATTGGGGGTCCCCAGAATCTTGCCCCCACAGGTTTTGCCCATTCAACAGACAGGTGGTTACTACCTGGACAGTACCACTGGACAGTATCTTACAAAAGTGTTGCTGTTCAGTGCCACAGGTGACTGGTTTTGATGGTTCTGCTAAGCTCAGGTCTGTAGTCCTTTCACTGGGAATGGGTCACCCATGGTCTCAGCTCCTGCACCTCTCATCACATCCAAGAGTTCTCTTGCCAAACAGAGTCCACATCCACATAATTCCTTCTCCACTACATAGCTGAAAAATAACTAGTAAGGTTGCAAATCCCATAAAATATTATTCAAAATGGAAAACAATGGGATAGGGGGTTTTTAATACCAAACCATCATGAGTAAATAAATAAAGCATTTTAGATATATTTTCGTATAATGAAAATTTTGTTTTAACAGTACTTAGAGCATGACAAGGACTGAAATGAAAGTCAACTTAGTCATGATTTATCTTATTAAAATGAAGACTTTTGTGAAGATAAGAAACATCATGTAGTGACACCTCTTTTTCCCCTTTTCTATTCCAGGAGCTGGTTTAGTTTTCATCCTGTACCCAGAGGCAATTTCAACTCTTTCAGGATCTACATTTTGGGCTGTGGTGTTCTTCATCATGCTCCTTACTCTTGGCATCGACAGCTCTGTGAGTATTTTTTTCCTTCTAGACTTGACATTGTTCTTTTCCTGTCATATTTTGTAACTAAAGAGGCATCTGCCTTAAGCAGGAGGTTACATTTCAAGTAAACATTCTGTACATTTCCTAAATCTGTTTTCACAGTCATAGACAACATAGCAATACTATTACTCACTGTATTATAAAGACTCTCCATCAGTGAGAGATTTAGGAAAAGATTAAATCTTTGACAAGCTAGTAAATATTTACTCCCTGCTACTTTTTTATGACTTTACAGAGGGGCTGTTCATCAACAGTTATTACTATTTAAAGGTCCAACAACACTACTATGAACTATTACTACTATGAACCTGCAAAAGGTTTTGGAGCCCTGCTTGCAAAACACAAGTAAGACATTGAGTAGAGTGGTTTCTAGAAGGGATTATTATATGTGATGAAATCCACTAGTCTGCTCAAGACAGACAATGTATGAAGGTACTCCCATTGTTTTTCTACAAGCCATGATAAAGAATTTACTGTAAATTTAATCACAATTTAAAAATCATGCCAGAATATTTCCAAAGTGGTTTCATTTTCCTATAATCTTACTGTAAAATGTCTAGTCCAAGAAGTGTGTTTGCAAATTTGCAAAAGTGTATTACAAAACATAATGTGATACGCTTTACAACACCATGATATTCAGGATCACAGAAACTTCATCCCAGAAAATATTCCAAGTTCCCAAATAACTTTTGTACTGCTTTTTCTACCAAACAGGTCTCAAGACATCCTGTTATATTTAGCTTAAAGGTTGATAAATTTCTGGAGAACCAAATAAGATCTTTAAGGAATAGTGAACCATGGACAAACTTTCATCCTCTTTAGTAGGGTAGGGGTTTCTTACTATTCCAAAGCATAGAAATCTCTTTTGGAGTTCAGAATGTACAAAGTTGATCCAGGAATTTCTTGCTGGAAATGGTAAAACACTGTGTTTCCATTGCTTGCAACTTCAGGAAAATTCATTCCTTTTCAAGGACAAGAAAGGAAAAGAATGAATTGACATGGAAAGTAGCAAAATTAAAAAAAAAAAAGGGGGGGTTGCAGCAGGAAGCTTTGATAATCATTGGCAAATAGCTGAATGAGATCTTATGGAGTGAGGGCTGAGCTGTAAAGGTCAGACTTGGCTCTAAATATTTCCAAAGTGTTTGGATTTTTGGATTCCAGCTGAGGTCCAATGAAGTTGGTCTACATAGATTAAGATCTGCATCCTTAGACAAAAGTTTGAGGGAAGATTATATCTGGGATTGTAGCTTGGCTATTTTTCAACTGTAAGCAAATATAAAGGATTGAAATGAAGGATTTAGCACAATGAAAAGACATGAATGACCAGTAGGAAAAGGACAGAATGAAGAAGAAGAAAATTTATGCTCAGAAATGTCTAGATCCAAAGCAGCTAACTTTGCAACAGCACTAAATGTAGGGCAATGTAAAGAAACACAGAAGTGACAAAGACACTTTCGATTGCAGAACATACTTTTCCTACAAATAGAGAAAAGTCTTTATTCTGGAGCTAATTAAAATACAGTGAACTACTGAGCTGTGGCCAAGTTTAGTTCTTTCCTTCTAAAAAGGGAAGGATTTACTGGTTCAAGATTTGTCATAATTTCCCAAAGAAAACTCAAGCCCTGCAGTACTTTTTATTGTGATAATTCTCTGTTACTGATTTTAACCAGGAATATTTTAATCAAAGGCTTATAGGAAAGGGACAGGCAATGTCAGCACCTGCTAACCAACTATTGTATTGCACCAACCACTTCAGGTCTTTCTATGGTCTTTTACCATCACAAAAAGCATAGAATTAACCCTCTCCAAAATATTAAATAAATTTGTTTACTATGATAAAAGATTGAAATTAATTTTAATAGCTTTTTTTTTGGAGTGGGGACAGAATGTTTTCATTAATGAAAAGAAATTAAAATTCATAACCACCTACATAATCCAGCAATTTAAATGAAAATTTGGAAAGTACCTTTCCTGTATTGCAAAACAATAGTTGATGCTCCTCATTAACTTCTAGAAAGCAAAGTAAAATTATTTCATGTTGTCGACAAAAAAAATTACATCAAGCTTCCTTTGTAGTAATTCTCTCAAGTCTGTAAAGATTTTTGTCAAACTGGATTTGGTTGACCAATGGCTAATGCAAATCTTTGTTCAGTATATTTCCTTTAGGTGCTTGTCGTGCCCGTCTTTATTAAGAAATATCTTAAGGAGCTTAGTTACTTAAGCTAGCAGCTTTTTCCCCAGAGTATATTAAAATGTATATTATTTTCCCCAAAGTACTGTCTACTTATTGTTCTGTTGAGTCAGCAAAGAGTCCTCAGAGGACTATTATTGTCGTGGTCCATGCATTGAAGAAAGGACTCTTGACGACAAATTCAGAAGGCTAAAATGATTTATTAAAATGACTCTATAATTCTAGTATTTTTCTATATCTGCTCAGCAGAGAGCATTCTCCATGCTCCTGCTGCTGCTTCGTCCAGGGAATGTGTCTGAATCGTTTACAATATCAGAAAGATAAAGTAATTTCAGCTTCAGTCTCCTCATAGGTAGGAGGAGGCCAACCAATTCCATGTCCTTGAAGAACAGACACAGATATTTTGTTTACAGAAAGCTTATACAGAGTAAAAGACAGCAAAAGGATGTTCTCCCATGGGAAAATGATCAGAAGGCTTACACACAGAGAAACTTATAATATGTTCATAGCAACAGACTATGGAGGCAACAACCAGCCCTCTTGATGTCCAGTTCCCTGACCCAGTCCTTTACCAGAAGAAAATAAATCCTCATATCACCAGTGACTTACAGCTGAAATATCAGAAATCACAGAGTGGCTGGGTATTACACAAGCTGCTTTGCATTCTTCAGTCTGTATTTCCAACAGTCAGAAGCGTTTAACCAGAATTTTTGCCTTCCCTTTCTCAGATGGGTGGGATGGAGGCTGTCATCACTGGCTTGGCAGATGATTTCCACCTTCTGAAGCAGCACAGAAAGCTCTTCACCTTTGGTGTTTCTTTTGGCACTTTCCTACTTGCTCTTTTTTGCATTACCAATGTAAGTACAACAAAAGTTTCCATCAAAATGTTACCTAAAAATGCCATTAACCTTGTCAGATGAAATATGGATAGGTTCAGATGACTATTTTTATTATAAATTTTGCTTCTTAAACAACTTCTGTTCAGAACATCACTTTTAATCAAACATATATATGAAGCTTCTCTGGTTTTTGGCACAAGATCATTTGCTATCAACCAAGCTTCTAAGTCTTTGTTCCAAAGAACTGTCTGTGCTACTGCTGGATTTATTTGGGTCTGTGTGCTTTCTTTTGCATTTGTTTGGGGGATTTTTTGTTTGGTTTGATTTAGGATTTTTTAGTCACATTAAATGGAATTGTGTAGAGTGCTTATTCCTCTGTGAGGAACTAAGAATTTCAAATGACCAGATCATCTGGCTGTTCTCTTCTTGAAGAAAGTAAGAGACACTCACTTCTTATGGAAGGAGTGTAGAATAATGACTTCCTCTCCCCACCTTGTTTCTTCATGTTCCTTCATGTGCCTAGACCTTGACATCTTTTACTCTTAACACCATATAAAGCACAAAGAAAACTTATCCTGAGCATTTAGTAACCTGTATTTGTCACTACCATCAGACTGAATGTTTTGCCTCATCTGGCTTTTTACAACTAATTAAGCAATGAGAATCACTGTGTTCTAGGTGGGAGAGAATATTCTTTTTTTGACCATAGAAAAAACAGAGAGACCTGTTAACAAAGATGCCAAAACTGTCAGAAAACAACTGAAACTTGAAGAAACCACCATGAAAGCAGATGTGCTGAACCTCTCTCCATCTCTAGAAATGGTTTCCACATTTATTATTAAGATTACTGAAATGGCTTAACTTTATAAATAACAAAGTTCTTTTTACATGAAAATACCCCAGTATTTTTGCTCCAGTTTCCTCAAACTGAGAAATATTTGAGACTCTAAAAATAGAGATATCATTTAAAATACCTATCCTTTTAATACCATACTAAAAACTGAACATGCTCCTCCTTATTCAAAGTTTCAACTGGAATAAAAATTTTCTGAAGTACAATATCAGAAGGAATTCAGTGTTAAGAACATGAACAGGTGCCAGTGGGTGCAATTCCACTGCCTCTGAGCGAGCTAAAGCTCTTCAAGATAATGACTTAACTCTAGCTTTTAAATAATGGCACCTATTTAAGCTTAAGTTCACCCATCCAGCTGGAGTTCACATACTGTCCAGAATAGTCCAAATGTATTGGTTCATGTAACTAAAGAACAACATTTCTGCTATATAAAAAATAAAAAGGAAAACCCTTGTGAAAACATCACATGAAATTGTTTGATTTTGCCCCCTGAATTTTTAAGGCTATATTTTCAAAATAGATGTTTCTGAAAGAAGCATGTTTCTTACAAAATCATATTAGTAATTCACTTTACTAAGTTTGATTGCAAATGCATTCATTTGGAGCAGGTGTACAGCAAAAACAAGAGGTCAAACTCAAATGTCATTCAATAAGCAACATTTTCTAACATAACAACCAAAGTTCTTTCCATTTCCGGACAAGTCCCCACAGAATTAAAAACCTACATGAGGCCTGAGTACTGGTCTCCCTATTTTTGTAAATATGCACAGCTGTTTCAGAAAAAACATCTTTTAAGAAAAAAAAAAGGCAACTGATTGCAGAGACTAAAATCACCTACAGATTTAAACTATACAAGCAGTATTTATACCAATGGTGATAAAAACACAGAAAGTCATTTGTTTGTTCCTCCCCTTCTGAACAGGCATAATCAGATTAAGTTTGGTTGTAAAAAGATATTTTAGCAAAAATCTACTGCAACTGCAAACATTTCAGTTGTTTACGTGTGACAGAGTTTCCTGACACACTTTATCTGGGTCCATTTTGAAACAAATCTGGATCTAATGGTTTTCCATTCTTCTTCAGCCAAACTCAGTAAAGCTAGAAATAAAACCAGTCAAACAAGACTTCAGTAAATGCATTTCCAGTTCTCAGCCATGAAGCACTGAAGCACAAAATGTGCTGCTGTGAAGGAAGACAAGGTTTGTTGTCTCCACTGGGCAAAGCTTTGCAAATACCAGAGCCCGGAGATTGAACAGGGCACAGCAGCTTCTTGCTGTGCTGGTGACAGAATTAATGTCATCTTCTGCCTTGGGAGGAACAGTGGGCAAGAGAGATGCAGGCAGTCAGGGAAAAGGGAAATCAGACCAACACTGCAGACTCACTGGCCTGCAGAACAAGTGGCCTTAGGAACAAACTGACTGATAAGGGCCTATGGAAACTCTGGGAGTGCTCCATTCCTGCCATTAACTTAGGAAGTTCTTCATTAACTGCTGCAGACAGACCCTGCCCTACCAGCTGCTGATCATTTCCCCAAACTTCCAGTAAACAGGAGTGCCAAGAGAACTCACTAATCTAAGCTGAGGTTTCTGTTTCCCAGTGAAGTGAGGACATGGGTGAAAAAAAGCCTCTTTGGAAAAGTTACAAGTCAGATTCCACTATTTTGTATGCAAATATGAACCTGTGTCTGCTGCATCAGATCCATATTAAAATACTTGGGTTCAAGTGTAGCAGGTTTCTATTAAGTGGATACTAAACTACTGAGATGATTCTATTTGTAACTTCACATTCTTGCATCTTTTAACTCCCCATTGCAGGGTGGAATTTATGTGCTCACACTTCTGGACACATTTGCAGCTGGGACTTCAATATTGTTTGCTGTTCTAATGGAGGCAATTGGGGTTTCCTGGTTTTATGGTAAGCTCTTCCTTCTGCATGTGCAAAAGCTTTTCTAAAATTCCAAGTGCTCATGACAGGCTTACACATGGTTTTAAGGGAAAACAACATAGCCTTGTATACACTAAACCATGACAAGTCAGGTTTCATAGAGTGATTTTCGCCTGATTTATGAGCAGTAACAGGAATGCAGACATTCAGTGGGCCAAGTTTGAGACCCTGCACAAAGCCAAAACAAACAGCCTTGTGAAAGGGACTGTGATGGGATGGAAAAGTTACAATTTTTGCCAGTATTTTACGACTTAGTATTGCTGATGACTTGCAGTAGCAGATTTAGGCTTGGTACTTTCAAAGCAAGTAGATTAGCCTAAATACAGACTCACCTGTTTTCACTTTTCATTAGTCCCCCAGGGCCAATCTCAGGCACTCTCTGCACAACACAAATTAAGGTGGTGTTTAGAGAGTTATAATAATTCCTACATCAATCCCTTTTGTTTGAGACAATATTCTACTTCATTGTAAAACACTAGCAGTTATTTTATTTCATAGAATGGTATAAAATACCCTACATACTAGATACCAGAAATTCTATTTCTAATATTTGATACTAATTTATGCCACAAAAAGGGAGTGATTTACTTTATCCCAAATATGGCAAGCTTTAGGAGTACTTGACCTCTGGCACTAGACTGGAATCACCCTGTGCCAATCGGAGTGCAATGATGTGCTATAGCCACCTAAAAAAATATGACCTCTTCTTTTCCTTCCTGATCTCCTCTTTATTCTCATGCTCTAGTTCCTGGCTGATCACAACTCTTTTCACTGTTACCAGGTTTCAATGTCATAGCAGCCTACAAATCTTCTTCCCTTTAAGTCTCTATTGAATTTTTAGTTGCCCTGATTCCCAATAAGATTGTTCTTCCTCTGAAAACCATCTTCATTTTTATTCAGACATAGTGTTTATAGCTAATGTATGATTCAGAGGGTTCTTAGACATTATGATTATTATTGCTATTTACCTCACTCAGTCATATATTTGTCCATCCATTCTGACTTATCACATTCTTCTAATCAAACAAACTTTATCTTGCAGTTAAAAACCTGTTGAAGAGTGAGTGAAGTGAAAGAATAGCATTCATGCATAAAGCTGTTCAATCTGTTAAAGGAATAGTTTCTAGTTTAATGCACTAATTCTGTCACCCAACATCAGCGGGGAGCAAACAGCACATTGGCTGTTGTCTCTCAAAATAATGGAGGCACTTTATTTCACAGACAGCTATCTTTAATCCCTGTATAAGAGCTGAATGTGGATGGGTGATCACAGCTTAGCTTGGAAGCAGTTTCTGCTACTATTAAAACAGGATTTACTGCACTTTACATTAGCTAAGCTTTGTATGTGGTTCACAAACCAGGCTGAAGTTAGTAAAATTTTATTTTACACCCTCTGTCTTTTATAATTTTTTTCTTTCTTCNTACTTTCTGCTACTATTAAAACAGGATTTACTGCACTTTACATTAGCTAAGCTTTGTATGTGGTTCACAAACCAGGCTGAAGTTAGTAAAATTTTATTTTACACCCTCTGTCTTTTATAATTTTTTTCTTTCTTCCTGCAGCCTCCCCATAACTGGGAAAAGATCTAGTCATTTTTCTTGAGCAGCTGACAGATGTTTCTACTGACACAGCATGACCCGTTGCTTTATAAAGAACTTATTACAGCCCCAGGTGCTATTTAAACTTATTAAATCTGGCATGATCTTGTCTGCCTCTTTTTTCTGATAGACCCCTCTTGCCTTAATGACCTAGCTGAATATTAAGGCAGCCTAAAGGCAAGCATTGACATTTTGGCACAGACTAAAAACATGGAAATTTAGTTCAAATTATATCTATGACCATTTTCTGTGAAGTTTCTTCTTGCAAAGGCCAACTGTATATGTAAGAGAAGGGAGAGCTAGTTTGCTTTACTGTGCAGATGTACCTTAGTTATGACTGCTAAGTTGTTACCAGTTTTCCTCGTGTGCAACCCTTGATATCATCTTTCTGATGAATATTCTATTTTTGGGTATTTAACCAGGTTCAATAATAAATTTTAAGTATCTCTGAAACCAAGCCCTACAAGTACCATCATCTGTAGCTATAGCTGTGTTCTGCTTAAAGGTTGATTCTTAGAACAATTATTTGAAGACATGCAGTACTGAAAAAGGACATTGTGGAAAAGTGCAGTCTGAGAGCATGGCCCACTCATCCCCTATTTTCAGCAGAAACTGAGCACCAAGCACTGTCTGAGCTCCAAGTGCATCTGTCTGGAAACATATGAATAAAATTCTGATATACGTAGACCTTGTCTTTGACCTTCTACACAATGATAAATTTCAGTCAGTGCTCAAAGCAGTTAAAATTCAGTCACTTTAAAGTTCACAGAAAGCACTGCAAATAGGATCAGATTAAGTTTAAAGAGCATTTGCAGATTCTTCTTGGCTATTTCTCTTCACCTGGACATAATATTGGGAGCTGGAAATTTCTTTGAGACATTTACACTCAAATGTCCACACCCTGTGAATATTTTGCGTCTATTACGTACAATGGACTTACTCAAGCTGTCCCAATTATTTACATTAAATAAATTAAATAAATTGTACCGAACTGATCCACATAAAGAGAAATAATCTTTATGGAAAACTCTACATTCTAATAAAGAAATATTCATGGTAAAAAGCTGCATTTCTACTGTTTGGAGTTCGTGAACACATTGAGCAAAACAAATTATAAACAAATAGTCTGACATGACAGAATGCCAATTGACATGACAGAGCCAATGTCTCTAGAGTATAAAGTCAGAGATTGTTTTCTTTTCACAGAAAACAGAGAAGGATACTTTTTTCCCCATTTTATATCAGTGTTAATCATCCCATTCTAAAGTTTTGTACATATGCACAATAAATGGAAGAAGAATTGCCCGAGTGTTCTGGAAAAGTCATAAATATGAAATTATATTTGTAATAGATATAAAGAACATTCTGTGGTGTTCAATGAAACACAGAAAAGTAAATATGCCTTTAAGTGGAACAAAGAAATCTCCTCTGATAAATTAAGAGTTGTATGAATCTACCTCATTACCAGCAAGCAGTTTGTGTAAGGGTTTACATTTTCCTGCAGTGTACTCATAATAACATAGAGGAATTAGGTTACAATAATCCATAACTATTGTTAAAATTGCATCCTATTAACAACTTAAATTCTAGATACTTGTGAAATGCCTCTTTTCAGTGGTAATGCTGCTGTCTGCAACAGGCCTTAAGTGCTCACAGGCATCTAAGTCAGATACAGTGATGTCAAAGGCACATCTAGACATTGAAAGGAGATTAATGTTGTCATTTCTTATGTCTTCTGATTTGAAAGTCATTCATGTCTGGTTTCTGAAAAAGATATTTTGGGTATGCCAGCATCTCATCAGTTTAGACTGAAGTCAGTCTGATGCTCACATCCATTCACATCCATTCTAGGTGTGGACAGATTCAGTGAAGACATCCAACAAATGATGGGCTTCAAACCAGGCCTCTACTGGAGACTGTGCTGGAAGTTTGTTAGTCCTGCTTTTTTATTGGTAAGTGCTGATAATTATTCCATCATGGAAAGAATACTAGTGCATTGCTTCCCAGAATATACAATAGATACCAAGAGCCAAGATACCTATTGCTGTGCCAGATATGGTTGGGGTGAATAGAAGACACCAATTTAATTCTTTTTTCTCCTTGAAATTATATGCTGGTTAAATTTTGTATAATGCATTTCAGTTGTGAAAGAGAAGCTAATGGTGGTTGTGGTCTTCTTCTGTTCCTTCATTTTAGCATGGTTTTAAGAAGGCAGCTTTTCTTAGGGAACACTTAGGCAGTGTCCTCCCTGTCCCTGCAGCACCTCTGCATATTAAATACAAACCATTCCCTTGGGAAAATAAGCTAGCCAGGGATAAGAGATTGTGTTTGCAAGAGTGTATTTTTGATTGAAGCATACCAAGATCCCCAAATTGTGGAATGACACCTTAGAAAAATTAATATACAACTACACCTGTAATTAGTTGCATGAAACACTGAAGAATTGTATAAAATATACCTTGTATGCTACCTGTTGGAAAAAACAAGTGTTCCATTGCATTAGGGAAAAAAATCCCAACGTGTGAATTTGGTTGCTTTGTGTAAAGGTTAGATTCAGTACTAACCTAGAGTTTTATATTGGAATCTCTTCCTACGCGTATTTGTAAATCAAAAGGTCAGGATAATAATACAGAAATTTGACCTCACTATTATTTTAGGAGACAATTACTTGCATTAAAGCTGTGCAGCCTTAAAGCAGTACTGGTAATTGCAAATATTCACTGGATAGCTTTTTAGGACAGGTCCACATTTTTTTAATATAAAAGCTATGACCCCAATTCATCCATAAGCACCTACCAAGCCTGTATTAATTATCCTTTTAAACACAATTCGATAAAGGAACTTGTATGGAACTATATCCTGCAGCACTTCAAGAAGGCTGACTCAAGCAGAATGGGAAAATGCTGGAGCAAGCATCCTTAGGTTTTGCACACAAGGAGACAGTTGAAAATTTACATTTTATCATGAGTGTTTTAACAATCTAGTTAAATGTGGTGAGCCCATCAATTTAAAGTACTTAAAACTTCAGGTATTTTATGATGTCTTGGAGAAAGATCCTCAATACCCTCCTAGAAAAGCCTAAAAACATAAAGCCCAGAAAAAATCTGTAAATAATGCATCTCTCAGCCATCACAAAGCACACTTCTTTTTTTCCATCTGGAAGTTTTTGAAGCTCTTTCTCTGTATTTTCTGCAGCTATGAACATAATCCCAAGGAAAATCACAGAATAGAGTCAGTATTTTTCTAACCAGATTCCACACAATCATCTTCCTTTAACCCACGCAATCCTGGTGTAGTCTTTGAAACCCTAAGTTCAAAATATTTTAATTGGAAATTGAAATGTGGAGCAGAACATATAGCCCCAAAGAACCAAATCAAGGATATCTGCATGTTGTACAATCCGTATGGATTCAACAGTACAGCAGTAGGGTGGTACCCCACTTTTTCCTTCTTGCATCTAGCACTGGACAGGGAAGCACAGGAAATAAAAAAACAACTTTGTTTTCCAGGCCATAAGGCTGCTCTACCTTTCCTCAGTACATGCATCATTCTGGAGTTTGAATTATGCCTCTCATTGAAAAATGGGTACAAAACTTCTAAAGGAAGTCTAATATTCCTGGAAAACAAAGAAAGTAAAAACAATAGATTCTGCAGAGAGCTTTTTCTTGACTACAGAATCCCTTTTCTACATCTAAAACACTAGTTTAAATGAGGCAGTAGTGGACAATCATCTGATCGTCCCATCAAAATTTCAAATAATCTGTGTCCACAGTAGCCAAAGTGAACTGTTAATACTAGTAAACACATCAAGAACTTCAACAGTTTAAGCAGTAAGAGGCACAAAATAAACAGGCTGAAGGTAAATCATAAAGCTGGTTTGAAATATACTTTAGGGTGGCTGCCTAATAGAACACCTGGAATCCATTCCAGTAAGGCTCTTCATCTTAAAACTGTGGTTCATTTCATACTTTCTTCTCTAGTTTGTCGTGATAGTCAGCATAATAAATTTCAAACCTCTGACCTATGATGACTACACCTTCCCTCTGTGGGCAAACCGCATTGGCTGGGGAATAGCATTGTCCTCAATGATCCTTGTGCCTGCCTATATCATCTATAAATTTATGAATGTGCGTGGGACCTTTAAAGAAGTAAGTGGAACGCTAATCAAATGTCATGAAATGTTGCTGTGAAATGAAATGGCTGGGTCTAAGTTGGCAGTTTATTTCTCTCCCAAAACTTACTACTTATGAGTGACCTTTTGAATCCATCTGTCAGGTGGATCAGTGGTTTGAGGTAGGATTACTGCATTCTGTTTGAGCTTCTAGACAGAAATTAGCTTTCCAGACAGCACCATAATAATTGTGAAAAATTTTTTTTTATGCACGTAATTGATCCAATTGATGAGATCAGATTTTTGTTATTAACAAAGAATGTTATGGTATCTTCATATTCAGCTGTGAGGTATGGTCCTCAAACTGTTCTGTACTTTTCTTTATTTATCATTCAAAATGGCACATGATTAAGGGTTACTAGCCATACCATTTTTACTATCATATTAACTTTACCTTCACTGTCTATATACCCTTACTATTATCTATAGTCTTAACACCTCTAATGGTGCTCAGAAGCCTCCTCACCATTATACAGCACCAATTTTTTTCCCATCACGTCATAATTTTATAACCTTATCTAGACCCACTGACTTACACCTAGTTCTACTGCTCTCCTTTCCTACAGCTACACTTACACAATGGTGTAGCAAGATTTTGATGCTCTTGGGCGAATCAATGAACCAACACCACACACAGAATTAAGCAGAAAGTAGGATCTCAACCTTTACGTAGATAGGTCACATCCCCTTCACACTGACCCAGCAAACCCAAAGGAACAAAGGTTTGTTTCTGAAACATTACAGTCATCTCATGTAATGTTCACCTCAGAAAGGCACCCCAAGGTTGGGACTCCTCAGCTGCCCTGTTTTCATCAGCTCCATCATCTCAATGTTGTGCACAATTTCTAGATCTCATTTCCAGCAATTCTATAAGCCCTTTGTTTTGTTCCAATCTGGGGAGGGTTGCAAATACATTTCCTAGGTGCATTTCAGCTTCAAATAGTAATTTGACTTTTGCCCTTTTGCTCAAGTTTACTGTCAAGCAGATGCAGAAGGCTTTGGCCAAAACCACATTCTCTCATCCATCTGTATTGCTAGCAAGTTCTGGTTTGTCTGTTACTGCTCCTGCAAAGAGCAGCTCCCCAGTTTCCCCACAAGCATTATGGCAAAAGGCTCATATATGACATCCAAGTAACTAGCTCAAGATATGATGCCCCAAATAGAGGCTCTTAAAAGAACAGGGAAAAGTATGAACCTAATCTAATGGGAAGTCCTTACATTGGTTGAAAGTTCCTAATAAAGCAAAATCTCCATGTGATCTCAAAGAGCACAGCATGGTGTAGAAAAGGGAGATGAGCTGGGAAATACCAGTACCTCCTTCCTCTCCCACTCTGGGACTGGCCAACCCTCTTACAGCACTGAAATGCATGAATTTAGGGGATCTAAGGCCTGTGATACCAACTTGTTCCTGGTGTTCTTTTCTATATGCACTTGCTAAATATTTGGACTTAGTATTTGCATAAACTTTCTACTGTTGCTTCTTATATTAAAGGCTAACACCCAAGGGCTTATAATAGGCTTATTCTCTCAGTGACTGAGTAAAGACACACGATGCAGTGATATTAAAGATTTAAGTTACCATTTTAAATAAAGTTCATGCTACTTCCCCACTATAGATTGGGGATTACATACATAATCCCACTTCATATGGCTGACTTTTTCCTCTTCTTCCTGTCTGGTTTAGAGACTAGCTTACTGCATCACACCTGAAAACGAGCACCAACTCGTGGCCCAAGGAAATGTCAGGCAGTTTAAGGTTTGTACACCTTTCACATGCTGCTTCTCCTGATCCTTCAACCCTTTCCTGTCTTTAGCAACAACTACAGGTTTGCACCAATCTCCTCACGCTGAACGCCTTTGCAGGTCTGTAGTTCTTTATTTCTGCCAGCATGACAAGACCCAGGAGGCTCAGTACCACATGCATCAACCCTTTTGGAAGGCTTTTGGGACCTTCCTTCTTTGACTAAGGAGAGCCCTCAATTTTACAGATCACCTGAATCTGGTATTTTATGTTGTGTTTGAATACAGGGGGATCTAACCAAGAAATAAAGGTATTTCCAAACAATCATGTGCATTTGATGAGGTCATGGCCTCTCACTCAGTTACTGCACAGCAATCTGAAGTCATGTTTCCAAAACTGCAATTATGTCCCACAACACATGGTAAACAGCAAAAAATATCCAGTGTCAAAGCTTACCTATAATATCATGAAATTATGTACCAGGTTACATGGAATTGGCTTTCCCCACAAGACTAGAGTTGATTGAAAACACTGCTGGAGACTTCATAAGCCATGAAAAATATGCTATAGATTTCCAAATACTGCTTTCCTTTCAGCAAATAAAATGAGCTTATTGAAATAAACTCCTTTATGTAGAAGATTAAAAGGATGCAAATGTGAAGCTTGTTACACTTATCAGCATTCATCCTGGACCATTTTCTGTCTTCAAAGTTGAAAGCAACTAGAATTATGCACACCTCCACAAAATGTGACCCAGATTTTATAGTGGTGGTTTGTATGTTGATACTGAAAAAATCAATCTGGCTGTTGCTTATTCTGAAAGATATTGTTTGAAGTAAATTTTGGTTTTTAAAGGAAATAATCTGTGTAAATTTATGGGATGCAGAATGAAAGCACAAATAGGCTTCCTGTTTCATGACCACAATTTATTTGCTGTGGCCAAGAATATAAAATAGCACAGCACCTCTTCCTGCCTTCTCTTTCTTCTGTTTCTTCCCTCAGTTGTCAGATGATTTACTGTTCCTGCTTTAACTCAGTGTTTCCAGGGGCAGATGTTCCTGTGTGAAAGGGCTCTAAACAGCCATTCCACAGTGCTGGTCTTCTGAACACAGATCTAGGACAAAAAGGTAGCAAATTAAGTTCACATGAATTAGAAAAGGCTGTCCTCAGAAGTAAACTACTAAAGTTACCTCAAACCATGCCAAACATGAGAACATTTTAATTTGCTGCCATCTTCAATGAACAGCTAGGAATGGCTTTGTTAGTGCTAAAGCATATTTAATGTTTTGTTCACAATGTTTAAGATTGTAAACCCAACACTGCCTACTGTAACCAAACAAATACAAATATTTGATTCCCATATATGTCTGGCAGTTCTGAATTTTAAGACTGAATTGAGATCTGGCTAAGTAGCCTTTAGGTTCAGTGCATTTCTCACTGCAAACTGGACTGCACAAAAATTTAGTTACAGAGTAGATAATCTATCCATTATTTTGAAACTTCTTTGTAACTCTAGATATGTCAAAAAATTTATTTGTCAGCATCATCATTTGAACCAATGATGTAATTTAACAACCACTTCTGTTTCCTTACAGCTCCAACACTGGCTAACAATATGACAACCAACAGATCAAGGAAAAAGCCCACATTCAGCTAAACTGAGAATACAGAAAAGTCAAGTTCAAAGCTCCCTCACTTATGCTTGGTCCAGGCTGGCCCAGAGCTTATCTACTGACTCTGTGAGGGAAGACATCTGCTCTCTGTTGTCAATGCCTCCCTTCTATTACTTGGCTTCAAATGATCTTTAAAGACTCCATTTAAGTTTTCTTGCATCCTTTGGTGCCATGAGATCCCTACATGACCAAAACTTGTGAGTTTTGCTATAGGCAGAAGTGGAGGAGGGGGGAGCAGAGGAAAAGAGCAATCAGCATAAGTTAAGTGCTTTTTTATTGTGAAGAAGTGAATTAAACTTTTCTGACAGTAATAACTTCTTCAGATATTCATGCCACAACCTATTTTAAACCAACAACACCTGAGCGTGCTTAGAACTAAGGAAAGAGTACACCTCAGTTATGACAAAAGAGCAATTTTAACTATGTACTCATGTCATTAGCTTTCTTGCCATACTGTCCTTTAGGCTGTGAGTTTGCATCCTTCTGAAGTGAAGACTCAGTGCTTCATTTTCAGTGGTTTGTTATTAGTTCCTTCTCTTGGTGAAGAACATTGTCTTTGCTGTACACGTCCCTGCCATTTTCTGACCAGTTTCATTACACTGATGCTGAAGAGCAGCAGGAAGAGAATTCCTGTTACAGTTACTAGTGCAGAACACAGCTTAATATCACAGTGTACTTCATGAAAGAGATATTCCCTTATATCAACAACTGGCTTTATCATATGATCCACACTCTGCAGACTTTTCTGGCTAAGCATAAAAGTTACATCCAAATAGACAGACTCCCATCTTTCTGTGGTATTTTGTTCCAAATAAAAAATGTAAAATACATAAGAAGGGATAATTTTTAGAATTGTATAATTACCAAGTGGCACAAAAAAACCCCCAAACTGACTGGCTTTATTCCCCTGCTGTAATAACTACATAACATGTAGTTATTATAATTTAACCAGGATTCACCTACCAAAATGTAGTAAGTTTTTGTTGAATACCTTAAAAGTATATTTTAGGCACAGTCAGCTCTCTAAACCTATTCCAGCTCTGCTCTCTAGTAGTATTATGCAAAGTAGAAGATACAGAACAAACTCTGCATTTGGGTGCTGTTCTTATTCTGTGGTCACTTGCCACTGTAGTACCTTTCAAGTGATCACTACATTCAGTAGCTTTGAGTTAGTTCTTGTAATTATTTATCACTAGGTCTACAGTAATTTTCAGAGGCAGTAGCTTCTCAGCTGGATCCAACCCAGAGTTTACCTCTGGACATTACCTCTGATTTTTTTTTTCTCTATACGTTCAATTGAGCTTGTCTTTTAAATGTATGTAGTGCTTCCTCTTTTTTAAAAAAAGACCTTTTAAATGGATGGGCCTTTTTTATTTATAAAACAATTTTTGTTGAGTTGTTTTCTTTTTGAAAATAGCCAAGTTTTAAAGTGCCAAGTGCTTTTGGGCTTTTTCTATTTAACATTGATTTCTGTTCAAAATAATGAAAGGGAAATTTCTCTCCTTATTCATTCTTTTCCTCCAACATATTCAATACTTCAGAATGAATCAAGTGTTGTCCTTCTCTTGAAGAGTCTCTGTGACAAACAGTAGTTTTATTTAAATAGGGATTTAAACCCAAAGAATACTTTCTTCTAATTATAAAGGAAGTCTTATTTTCTGGCCCAGCTGATGGCCAACAGCTGCTTAAATCCTGTTATTAAATATATTTCAATAATAAAGGAACTCCAAATGTTGCAGTTCTAATGCTGTAATTACACAAGAGGCTAAATAGTGAAAATATGTTGAAGGCTTCAAAGAAGTCATTCCACCAACTTCTCAGTTAATCTCATTTTTATTGTTTGCCAAACTACATGAGAATATTTCCATTGTTATAAAGCCTACTTTTCAACAATACAGCTGCTTCAGTCACTGTCTTGGCATGGCTCAAAAGCTTCTTAGCATAGATGTAATTACCAAGTTTAGAAACTTCTAGGGGCTGTGTAACGTGGAGCTTTAATAGGTTGCCACTTTACACATTGTTTGGTTGGCTCATGATTGGAAATGCTAAAAACCTCCACCAATGTTCACTTGTGACACAAGTCCATCAGCACCATCCCTACAGCACAACCCACGCAGGAAAAGTGACATTTCCTCACCACTCTGCTCTCACACATGGAGCAAAGCTACCATACATGGGAATGAAATCAGCTTTAGCCAGTGTGTTCGGCTTTGATTGCATTTTTACTACCGACTCCCAAGGCAATTACCTACTGCATTATTTTTATTTCTGTTACTGTATAACTCTTGGGTTTAGTGTAGTATTTATAGCTCAGGACTACGTTGCACTATTGCCACCTTTCTCTGAGGTTTTCTAGGTAAAGGACTTGCAATCTATACAGAAGACAAAAGTCTTATCAAAGAAAGTAGGAATCTTGTTACCAGAATTAGCCTGAATGAAAAAGACAATACACAGTGCATGACTGTATAGGTAGACTTTAAATTCAAGATGTTGCCCATAAAAAGTCTCCCCCAAAAAATATGATTTCTGTCCTAGAGACAAATGTCTTCAATTCTCCACAGAATAAGATGATGAACTACCTCATGCCTTTTGGATGATGAATGATGCCATTAGACACAAAGTAGCATCTATACAAATGACAAATACTTCTGTGAAGACCAGGTTATGATCATTTCCTCCACTCAGTGATATGGTACAGACAGTCCAATGAGAAGCCATAGCATGGGCACCCACCTCCTCTTACACACCTGCTTTGGGCTCCCAAATGCATTTTCAATATGGAAAATACCAAATGCCACAAAGATACTCATCTCCCTTCAGTTAAAACACTTGTAATTAAAAAACAAAAGACTGAAGGCTCCAGTCAGGTCTTTATCATCCATGTCACTTAACTGCAAGTCTTCCCCTAATTCTGTCTTGACTTTTGAGCCCAGCAGCTCACTCGTTCCTTCAGCTGCACCTATTTCAAGAGCAGACCCTCTCTGGGGAACGCCACTCTCCCTGATACCCCCATGGAATTGCATGTATATTCTGACTGAGCAGGCAGCCCACTTTTTAAGTAAGAAAATTTTTCGTACAAGCTGCAGAATCATCTGCTTGCTAATTATGTTGGCTATTTGGGTAACAAGCCCATGGGAAGAATTCAGTGAAGCAGTTAATGAGGTCATTTGTCAGTTCTAGAAAATATTTCCTCAAAAGCCTTTTCTTAATCTGATAAAGGAAGCAGCTGTCATATATCAGTATCTCTCTTCTGGCTTTTCTGTTGACCAATGAAAAAGACCTGCCTGTGATCCATAATGTTTTATCAATCCACAGAAAGTTAGTTAACACCAAGGAAAGAGAGCCTCCATTCTCTCTTTGTACCCTTCCCTGCCGTCATTCAGCCAGATAATTCTTCACATCCTTGGAGCTATTCTAAAGCTACATTACTAAAACTCCACAGATTTAAGTTTCTGAAAGAAACAGTGGGCCTTTCAAGGCAACAGTCCAAAAAGCACTAGTGTTATTTGTTATTGGGCCCTTGTTTGACCCATATCTTTTTTATCAGTCCCTCTTGTGTTCAGTCATGACCTGAGACATACATCCTGGCAACACTTGAAAGACATCTTACCATAGTGAGGGATTCTGCAGGATATCCAGGATCAAACATGTTATTTTAAATTTAGAATGTAGGAGAATTACTTGGCTGTTACTACTGTGCATGTTCCCTAACTGCACGTGCAATGTGTGTTGTATGTACTTTTCCCAGAGGAAATTTCCTGTACTTGGTCATTTCTTCTCAGCAAAATGTTATTATTTAAAAGGGTCAAGCCCAAACATTTTGTATATACATTTACTTCTTATGCTATTGTTTTATCATGAATTGAGTTTATTTTGTACTCTTAGGTTGCAGAAGGCCACATCAAAGTTCTTTTGCTGTTAATGTCTCTTTTGCAGTTCTTTCAATTCATACAGCATTAATTAGCAGATACTTGCTTTTATGGGAGTAGGTAGCTTTCATTCATATCCTGGACTGCTTCACTAAATTTCATGAGGAATTGGCAAATGTTTAAGAATTTCTTTCCTAAGAAACAAATTAAAACTGTAGTTCAACAATTTCAAAAGAGGCAAGACTTAAAAATATTTTATTTGCAGTGCCATGTTAAAACATTTTAAAATGAGCCTGAAGGACTCAGACATTAGAAAGCTATCACAGCTCAACAAATGACAATATATAGCCCTACCTGCAGAAATTGTGTGAACTCTGAGCCTCTTGGAGCAGTAAATTAGGATTTTTTGTTCTAGCACACTTTATTTTCTCAGTACTAGGAATATTTGTGGTCCACAGATCACCTCATGTAAGAACCCGATTTTCTTAGTGTGAAGGCTAACATGATGTTTCAGATTAGACCCCTGAACAACCTGGGAGACTCTCTCAGCTACCTTCCTCTGACTCATATCCATGGTCCTGTTGGTGACTGTGGGCTTATCAGTGGAAACTGATTAATTTGTACACTGGTACCGGTCAAATTTAGACCAAATTTGGGTGCATCTAAATTCATCAGAGACTACTACAGAGTCTGCTTTTATTGCTACATGGGCAATAAAAACATTCAATCAGTAAAAGGACATAACAGGGTAATACAGTCACTTTTAAGTACAGCATTTGATTGGTTTCCTCCACCATCAAAACACAGAATGTGCTTAGACAGATTGCAGTCTCTGTGTGACTGATGAGCAGAAGCAGGCCAAGAAACTGAAGACATCAGAAGAACATAAATGACACAGATATGATTGTGCTCAGTGAAAGTGTGCTCTTAGAGGGACGTGGAGGTCTCTAGATCTGAGTGGCTGGGAAGAGCAGCGGATAAATGGATAGGATTAAGTCTCAGTCCAGCAGTGCAGCCCTCGTGTATATTAACCATTAATTAACCATTAATTTCCATGAGAGCAGGGGGCCTTTCCTGCCCTGACAGTGAGATTGAGGCACCTGTGTGCTTTGCTTTCCTCCTTCCTTAAGGTGTTTCTTTAGCTGCTGTACTAAACATGAGTTGCCTAATTTCATTATAAGGAAACAGAATAAATTCAGTGAATTAAGAGAATTACTAAACCTTAAACTGGCTTTCTTTTGAAGGTGTCATGTTGTTTCTTGGTCACTGCCAAGAGGCATTAAGCTTGAAGGTGACCTGCATTTGTAATTTACCTTGCACTCTCTGTGAACCTTTCTGCAAGACTTAGCTCTCCTTTGCTATGGGCAATATCAGTTACAAAGGGACAACCTCCAAACAATACATTTTGAAAATAAATCCTAATAGGTCTGATGAAGATTTGCCTTACAAATAAAAGCTTTACAGTGAGCATTTACTTGGTTTACACCAGTGTTTTACTTAATTTTTAATGCCTTTTTATAGCAGTGACTAGAATTTAACTTAGATAAGGGTACCTCTGTATAGGAAATATTTTAATATTTTTACCAGTTTTTTTAATTTTCATAGAATATATGTATATTGTAAGGCGAGAAATTCAACTTTGATGTAACAAGGTTATCACACAAGACCTATCTCTCCATTATAAGATTTTGTAGTCAGCCAGTCTAGTTCAGTAGTATGTTGGCCTTTGATTATAAATGTAAAAATGCGATACAGGAGAATAGAACATTACCTACAGCTAATGCACATTGTAGCACAATATTCTCCATTGCTGCCTTAATCTCATAGAATGAAGTCATGTGTTTTTAATTTATATTCTTAAAAAAATACCAAAAAAATCCAGACTATCTTTTGGCTGCAATTTTGCGTTGTTAGATGACTTTATATTAAACCAAATGTGTTAGTGTCCAGTAGATCTACTTCCAAAGCAAGAGAACACATTGCAGTTTTCAGGAATAAGTCTTCATAGGAGCTCAAAACTTGCCACTAGTAAAACTACTCTCCAAAGTGCCCCAGTGACCAAAATGTTCAAACACAGCCACCATGTTTCCATGCCTGATTCCATTAATTGCACAATCTGCCGGTCCATTTTGCCTTTTCTTTTTTTTTTTTTTAAAGTCTTTGGTTATCTGGGGGAAATGGCATTTCAAATTTTTTCATTAATTTTTGATTTTTTCAAAGGGAGACACCTACATGCCCATGTGTATAATTAGAAACAACTACATTTCTTATAAATATGGATATGGATGTGTGTGATGTGTGCTGGTTAACTATACTTAAAATGCTGATAAAGATGGTGAATGTAAAGTATTTGTCCTCATACCTCTGTCTTTCTGTGATCAGTGTAAATAAGAACTGTTTTAAGCTGTGCATTAATGTAACAGATTATCCCAATATTGTGTATAAAATTATTTAAATAAAATCTGACAAATATGCACATAAAAAGAGTATAAAGAAAAGGATTATGTACCAAGAATTTACTTCTGTCAATTAAAAGCTGAAATGAAATTTTTGGGTTTTGTTAATACTATTCGAGCTAAAGCTTTACAGGGGCAGCTGGTCCTTGGCTCAGCAGACAATTAGAAACAAAATCCCAAAAGCTGGAAACCTACACAGCTCTCAACCATTCAGGAGATGGTTCACATCCTTTCAGTGTCCAGTGGATGCAGCGGGCAGATTAATTTCTGCATATGAACTCCTTTCAGCAAAATAATTACAGTCATGCAACGAAGCTTTCACAACCACACATTGAAAGGAAATAATCAAGACCTAGGGACATGAATCAAGATGCATAGCACAGATACCCTAATTCTCCAAGGCTACATTGTTCTCCTTTTTAAGAAGAAATTCCTTTTGCCTTGTTAATTTTGTCATAAGTAGTAATAGCCATAAGCACATTATTCTTAATTTATAGATCAGCCAGGAAAAGGTGACTCTTAACCCAACATAAATGAAGAATAGGTAAAAAATTATTTTATTTAACTTTTTTTACTATAAGTAAAACCATTTTCTTATATTTCCACATAAATTTCTTACATTTCCACATCAGCAATGAAAAGCATTAGGTACATTTTGTTGGACTATCTCACTTGTCTCCATACAAATTTTATACTTGGAACATACAGGACCTAATGGCCTTCCTTGGTGCTTTTTGTTTTAAGCAGATCTCAATATTATTAAGGTACAGCCTTCAATTGTTTCTATTTCTCTACTGCCTTCAAGTAAGAAATGCATGGTTTAAATTCTTTTAATACATCTGAAAGACTGAATAACAAAATTTTCATATGCCAGATTTTAATCACATCAAACACTCAAACCCACAAATTAGTATTAAAACGATTAAAAGTTGAATAATTTCAAGATACTTCAAAATAGTTTTCTGTAAAACACTGAATCTATTCTACAATTCAACCACAGCCTGTTCACAAAAATTTCATTTTACCACTAC
The DNA here is from genome assembly GCA_013399835.1 of Leptocoma aspasia. NCBI lineage: Eukaryota > Metazoa > Chordata > Aves > Passeriformes > Nectariniidae > Leptocoma > Leptocoma aspasia. Next base: position 769,627 of record VXAX01003966.1, on the reverse strand, counting down.
TTTTCATTCTCCCATCAACTGCTGTAACCAAGCTTCAGTCAATTGGCAAGTCTTTAAGACTCATTAACTCAACACTAACAGATTATTATGGAAGTAAAACTAGACAAGGATTACTTAAAACAACTGCATCATTCTGTCCTCCTGGAAGTATTATTGAAACCAAGTTTTCCATCTGTTTTTGGATACCTATGTTACCTCTTCTGACAGCTCCCTAATTTACTCTGAAAGCAGGAATTTAAGTAGCACCATATTTCAACACCCAAAGCAGAAGAGGCAGATGAGGTACTGGATGCTACCAGTAGATCCAACAAATGTGTCAGCGTCCCTGATTCTTCACCATCTCAGATTCATACAAGTAAACATGAAATTTCAATTTGCTTTCTTACCAAAGCTAATATTTAGAACCTAAGGTAATTTAAAATACAGAAGCACAACAAAAATTACTTTTGAAGAGAAAATTGAAGGCTTGGAAAAGTCAGAAAACATCTGGTTCTTTTTTCATTATAAGACAAATCAACAATGCTGCCAAGAAGCTGAAATATTACATTCTTGTACAAGCAAAGAGAACAAAAACTATGACATGTTTAAAAGTAGTAACTAAAGTAACAAGGACCTCTTTCTAATAATTCCACAAGAAACCAGTTTTAAAAACTGAGCAAACTGCTAGAATTGAAAGAGATCCAGAAATGCCTACTTGCATAATCCACCAATGTGTAATTCCAGCAATAAATCAAAAGCAATTCCTAGAGAACAGAAAGGCCCTCTCCTTCCTCAGCTGTAGAAACAGTGATAATACTGCTAATCTTCGTGAAATTTTGAAGTATCTGGGACAGACCAGAGCAATGGCATTGCACAAGCCAGATAGAACCCCTCACTCCTACAATTATTAAAACTCTTTAAAGCACATACTAAAACAGCTTCTCCCCTTCCTATGGTTTTCAAAAAAGAACTAAAATAAGTCAATCATTTTCTTCCTAGATGTCTACAAAGTGTGAGTGGAAACATTTGCACATTTTAATGAAAGCTGTTCCACATTACATTAATCCACATTGAGCCAAATTAGAAAGTTCAACATCTACTGGTCTTAATTTCTTCTTATGCACACAAGCAGACTCAAAGTTCAGCCACCCATTAATTATTTTTCTGCAGGGTCACGTTAAAATCAATTTGTGAAATTTATTGTCATTTGAAGCAAAAATTTATGATCAAACAATAGATTTCTCTTTCAGCAAAGACTTAGTTCTCAACCTACAGAGAGAGAAATCGACTTTAACCAAAATGTATGACACTGCATACATTTCCAGAAGGCACCAGTGTCGGGGGTTTATTACTTTTAGTTACTGAGACTCAGGAAAAAAACAACATAGTTTAAGGTACTTACATACCACTGAAACATTTTAAAATGAAAATCCATTTTTTAATTTCCTTTCTCACTGCCAAAGCCAGAAAACAATCAAGCCGAGATTGCTGTTGGTCAATACTGTTTTTCTAAATCCCTGATCACAAATTTTCCAAAGACAGGCTTGGGAAACACTTGAAGTTCAAGTTGTCTTAACCAATTGACTCACAGCATGACTTCTGATAAATTCATGAGATTAATGTTCAGAATTGTGTGTTCAGTTGTATCAAAAAAAAACCACTTGCTCCCCACAAATATCAACATGAGCATTATTATTTCTAGATAAATATCTGCAAGCAGCACTTTGCAACGATATTAACCAATGTGAGCATGACAGTTCAGAAACAGAACAAAATTGTCAAGTGGTTTCATTCATTACCTTTCAACAAAACCTTCACAAACTGCTACAGCAAAAATAAAGCACATGTAGGTAGCAAAAAAAAAGTTGTAATTTCTGGTGGAGAAAAAGTTCTATCACCTTTCAAAGAAGACATGCTTGATGCTTCATTTAGTGGTGCTCATGAAAGCAAATCTTTCAAGAAATTCGATATTTTGACATTGAATATGACCAGAAATTATCACAGTTACAACTACTCAATTACAAAATTGAAAGTATCTTAATCACTATTCCATATTTTTACCCAATTTGTAAAAGTGAAAAAAATTCATAGACAGGAAACATTCTGCTGACTCAGAATGACTCTGGTGGAAAGGGACCACAGGCGATGCAGTCGTGTTGAGGTGCAATTTCCTGTCCCTCACTTTCTGCCCCTTTGCTCTTGTCCTCTTGCTTGGCCCCACCAAGCAGAGCTTGCTCCATCCTCTGACACTTCCTGCAGGCACTGACAGACACTGAGAGGTCCCCTTCAGTCACCTCCTAGGACAGCTAAGGCTAATTCCTCCCTCCCCAAGAAGGGAAATTTATCCTAAATCACACTTTAAGGTAAATATGGGTGATTTGCTTGCAACCAAATGCACATTTATCTAAACTATTTCCTGACTTCTTTCCAGAACACACATTAAAGGAACCACAGACCAGAATTTTAAGCCTGAGGTGAAACAGACACTGACTGCCAGATAATGGATCTTGTCCTGGCTTTAGTTCCTAGAACTGATTTATTTTTCTGCCACCTACTGTCTCCATTAGAACTCTGGTCCTGAGTTGAACAACATTCAGTCTTCCATGTTCTGCTGAGGTCACTGACAGCTTCTGCTTTCAAACTTCAAAGTTGATTAAGCCTGATTGTAAAGAGTATATAGATTGAACTTTATGGCCAACTTTGAATTCTTCCATCATGCAGCTTTCACCATCAGTAATGACAAATCTGAAGGGGACAAGGGCATTGTAGGGCTGCATGGTGAAAAGCAGAGATCACCAGGAGTTTCACAAAGTAAAAGGAGAGCCCTCTAAAGCAACACTCAGCATTACTGCAGTAAGGCCATGGCACACATGGCCTGGCATCAGCTCTGCCAGGTGACTCTAGCGCTGTCCCCAAGCTGCACTTTCCGGGTTTCTGCCTTGCCTCAGGTTTTCCACCTATGCAACCTGAGCATGGGTTTTCTGGTCCTCTTTACTCAAAACAATTCCAGTCAGATATGAAACCATCTGCTGCTCATTTGGTGCTCGCAAAGTAACAGAAATACAGAAGTTGTACAGGAAATAGGAAATCCGCAATCCTTTTAAAAGAACAGAATGAAGCATTAAGTTTTCCATAAAACATTCTGTAATCTAAGAATGCATAGGTAAGTGTCTGTAGCTGAAGACCATGAAATTTTAATATTAGAAAGAGCTGATTTTATATTGTTCATTTTGTAAATACTACATTTTGCTTCCTGTTTTGCTGCGCTTCAGTGGCCCCACTTCTCTTGGGATAGTAAATAAAGCTGAGAATTAACTGTGTAAGAACTTTGATTTCCCATTTTTGGAAAAGGACAAACTGGCTTTCAATTTATAGTTGTCTCATCCAAAACAATGGCAAGAAAATCTTGGGTGCTGAATGAGGGCCAGTGCAACCACCTAGAAAGGACAGAAGCCCATATCAGCCTTGCACTGGTTTGAAATACTCAGCCTGGGAATTTCAAAATCTATTTTTAAATTACTATTTTGCTATTTCTTAAGCATGTTGCATTTACCTACTGAACTTACCCTGAAACCCCTGAAGTATTTTGTTGTTTTTTAAATCTGTTTTATTCAAAAATTAAACCTGAAATATTAATCTCCCTCCTAGGCATATAGAATACTCTTTGTTATTCAAGAACAAAATGACCTGTTTTCTACTCATCTGATTTGATGTTTTTGTCCTTGTAATATGCCAGTTCAGTAGTTCACATTTTTCCATTGACTTTTCAAAGCTTTCTGAAGCCAAAATGACATTACCCTTTAAGTACATGAGGCTGTTGTCATCAAGAAAGAGATAGCACAGAAAAGTCACTGTATACAAAGCTAAGATAGAATTAAGCAACTAAAAAGAAGAAAAAATAATAATGATCGACCGTTTTTGCTCCCATTCACCCTTTCCATGCAGAGCCCACTTGGAGATACATCAGCTCTGACATTCCTCACAACACAAATGAAGGTTGCAGGCAAGTTCAGGTCAGGAAGAGTTCAGTTCAGGCTTCATACTGTGGTTGTTCTTTTATTTGGGGTTTTTTAGAGGGGTGGATTCAGGCACAGGAGCCCCATGTATGACAAAACTTCAAAGACAGGACACCTCATCACCTCTTGTAGATCTTTTGATCTAAGTAATAGCCCTTGAAAGGCCTTTTTAGGCACTATGCAGGACCTGACCTAAAGAATTACGAGACATTTGTTTCTGTATTCCAAAGACATAGTTCATTTTCCCCTGAATTATATTCTAGTCACAACAAACAAGTGATCCCTGTGATTTTTCATTTGGCATCCTTAGCACCTATACCAGCCTGACTTCCAGGAATATCTTCAACCTCCCCACATGAGCTATGGCTACACCAGAATAGACTTTTCTGACTATTTTTCAGCAAGCTCAGTCCAAATGAGGATCTCAATCTAACAGAAAGCTTATGAGATAAATATTTTGTAAAAGAGACTCTATTTTTAGGCAAGCAATTAGAACTTCCGTCAAAAAACCTAAGCTAACTCTTCCAATATTTTGTCTCAGAGAATTTACTTTTACAAGGCAGGGGAGATGATATTTACTGTTTTGTTCTTCATAGCACTTTGCTGCAATTTCAGAAAAAATAATCCTTTTATGTCTATTGAATACCTAACTTTTGCTCAGCTATTTGCTAAGAGCAAAATATGTTTTACAGAATAAATATAGATGACAGAGAAAGGTAGACAATTTTGACTGGATCCTAAGCTCCTTTAGCTCATGCTATGTTCCCCTTTCAAGGCCAAATACAAAATTATGACCCATAAGGATGTTTTTTGGAGTGCATATACAAAACACTGTTCCATGCACAGCATCAGTAAAAAGTTATTGCTCATACCTTCATTAATTTTTCTGCTCCTTGAATTGGGCTTGAAACAACTCTGTATTCACAATGTAGGTTTGCATAATCCTCATTTAAATCTCTACCTGCTATACTTCCATTTTGAGACAAAATCCTAGATAAGAATACCACAGAGATTGTCAGACATTCCCAGGGATTTTCTTCCTTTATTTATGATATATTCTTTCCTTTATTTCTGATATTTAATATTTTTTGTATGCAAGCAGAATAAGTCATTATTACCTGGCTAGAACAAATGCATCAGGTAACAAATTTGGTAAAAAATACCACCCAGTATTTCTCTATTTCCAAGACTTCATTCCCAACACAGAAACTAAAAAACCTGATTTGAACTCAACACTAAAAATTAGGAAAAATATCCCTTAGAATTATTCAAGAGGTTTCAAAGGTCTTCTGGAGTTTTAGTATAATCTGTTCTCAAAAATGATCATATACTTGAGCAAATCAGGCTTTTCAACAGTTCTTTAGCAAGCTGGTTTCCTTCCAAACACCTGCTGCTATCTGGTGTGACAAAAGGTCAAACTTACAAAATTCCTTAAAATTTATTTCAATAATGAAGGTCAGTAAACTTCCCATAAACCACAGCATAATTGCTGTGACTATGACAGTTTAATCCAATTCAAGAGGAAAAAAATCCACTTTGGTTAGATGTCTGGTAACAAACTCATTCAGACAATTTGGACTCTAATCTAATTCACAAAACATTAATCTGTCTGGTTCCTGATCTAAAAGCTACCATTCTCAAAAACTTCCATCTGCTCTTGTTTGAATGTTTTCAAGATGTATTTTTATACATCTTTTATACATGTCAAACATCTTCCAGCAGGAAAAAGTATAATCAATCACACTATTTTGATCCTTGTACAACTCTTTTCCAAGATTTATGAATATTAAATACCACACCAAATTTAAGTCAGTTAAGAAATCTGATACTAAAGTTCCTACTGTGTTTTTCCTATATATAATTATTAATAGAGCTTATATAATAATATATTATGTCCTATAGATAATTATTAATCGAGCCTATATATGTTGTTTGGCATACAACATACCAAAAAAACAAGGGTAGCCTGATGTCAAGCAATACAATGTTCTGATTTGTAGGAAATTTCTTTATGAAAAGATTTCCATAAAAAATAACTGTAAATAACTCTCAGCTGCTGCTCCAGCTATCTGCAGCTCTCGGAAGACATTTTATTCCAATTCTTTCTCTATTGTGATTCAAGTGTGTAGAGTAATACATGACTCTTAGTTCTTGTTTATTTACTTTCTGTGCCCAACCAATGCCAACTGGATTGATGCATGTTTCTGCCAAGAGAAACATGTATTAAAGAGAAACTCTTGTATTAAACCTGGTTATAATAAACTATATTATCTATCATAGTTTGTATGATCCCTAGAGAGGGCACTTCCATCATTTCCAACAATTTCCACAGCAACAATAATTTAATTTACTGTCAGCCCAGGAATACTCCCAGATTTAACTGTGTGACATACCTGGATTTGTCTAGTGAAGGCATTCAGAGGATCTGCAGAAAATTCTCAATTTGGCCATTCCTCAAACAGCCAATCTCCCATGAAGTGGTCACACAGACAAATAAAATGAGGGCAGAGGAAATGCAGGGAAACATCTTGCATGAATATCCATTGGAATTCAACATGAAATTTTGGACTTACAAATTTCTGCAAACATGAAAGTTGGGAGGTTTTGGCTCAAAGTCTGGAAAAAGGCCCTGAGGGGAGAATTTCCTTTCTACCGATGGCATATGTTACAGTCCTACAGAATAATTCAGGACCACCAAAGAAAAAGCACATATAAACTCCCAGAAAATGTCTCCTGGTCTATACAAGCATCAGGTTATTGACATATAACTGTGGTAACAAGCAGATGAAAGTTTTTCATTAGTTTTTGATAGAGTGAATTTTTTTTGGTGGGTTTTTGTTCCTTTTTGTATTTAATCTGGAACAGGACTATTAGAATTCTAAAAGGAAGCTTTCCTTTCCCCATATTAGTAATATTAGACTGCATTCTCTAAGAAGAAAGCCTCAACCATTTATAAATAAGGTTTACAATGGACAATGCAATATATTTTCTATAAATAGTGCTTTCCTTGTCAAATATCTGTCAAAATTTATTACCAAAACATTATTAATTGTTCCCAAGTCAACAGATTAAAATGTTTAAAGGGTTTAGAAACACGGAAAGAAAATGCACTCCTGCTATACATGGGCAAAGAATTTCAAGCCTCTGACCTGGCAGGCAAATCTGAAGCACAAGAACAACTAAAACCTGTAAAAGTGACCAATCTCCTCTGGATAAATAAAACTTGTATGCAGACATGAAGACAACTGAACTACCATGGGCTGCACTGAGCTGCAGAATGGTTTTACTGCCCCGAAAAGGAGCACTGGCAGTAATTCTGTCTTTGAAATCAGATGCTGTCACAAGCTCTTGTGGGGCACAGCTGGCATGGCAAGAAGGAAGAAAAGCAGTAACTTCGGGCTGCTACTAAAACCAGTCTCACAACATCTCTGTCACTTTATGTTGATGTGCAAGGTACAAAAACATTGGGACTGCTGCCTCCTAAGACACAGCATCACAGCTGTGTAAGAAACACATGCACATGGCAGAAAATAACACTAGAGACAACTTTACTTGAACTCATACATCTTTTCCTCCATGTTTTGCCAACGACACGTAAGCCAGGCCACGCATTATTTCTTACACAGCAAAATATTTTTAAGAGTTTCAGCTGGAAGAGTTTCAGAGTAGGATTCCCAAAAGAAAAATCACTGCTGAAAAGTTGGTGTTTGTGCTAGGGGTAAGCTGTTAGCACATGCTTTTGGTGCATAACCTGACAATAAACAAAGCCTGCTCTATATATTTTCTGGCTCACAGACAAATACCATACAATTAAATGTCAAATTAACTTGTGCAGCAGCTGCTAATAGTTTTCACATATTTGGAAAATAGAGCATTGGTTGTCTGTTACAAATTATTTAAGGCTGACTCATTTTCAAGGTTCCTAAGCACCATAGGGCTCCACAGCTTTTTGTGACACTGGCTGGCTTTCATGAAAATAACAACAAAGAAATTTTAGGAGTAATGATAATAAACAAGCCTGACATGACAGACTGGGGCTTTTTATTACAGAAACTATTTAGACAACAATATCTAGAGGCAAAGAGTTTTTGAGCAATAAAAAATAAGTACTTTTCACTTCAGGAAGCACTCCTTTCTAATATATCCCAACCATATCAAAATTCGGTGGTAAATAAAACTCTGAAATACCTAACAATAAAAAGATTTTTTTTTTTAACATGGTGTAAGTATTATGCAACTTCTAGCCAACATCACCACAATCCAAAATGTTACTAGGGGGAACATTCAGGCTCATGGTATAGCTCTAGGGAATCCTGCCATGTCCTATTCTTCACCTATAAAGCAAATGCTGTGATATTTAATTCCCTAACAGAAATCAACATATTCATAGAAGTTCTATGGTCCCTTGGTGGGCCTGAAACAGGGGAGAGTTTAATTTATTTAAAAGATAGAACTATAAATCATTTTTCCCAGTGATTCAGACATCTCACTTAAGGTATAAATGGGATACAAAGAGTGTGTATGTGTACAAATAAATAATTCTTATTTTGAAAGCTGCCATAGAGACACACTGCTTACTGTTGACCAGAACAACAGCTCCTGTTGAAGTAAACAGAGCTGAGAAGACAAGAAGGTAATAGACTGTTGGATTTAAAAACTAAAGTCACATTAATCTATCTCCTTAATAAAACTCATTAGTTACACAGAAATTCATTTTGTGCTAAATGTTCCTGTGGGCTGTTATAACTCACTGAGTTCAATGAAGTCACCTCATGGATGAATTTGTCTCTCAGTTGTACTGAGGTTCTCAATCCCTCAAGATAAAGCTTATCTGCCAATCTGGAGCTGAACAGGAGGGCTGGGTCAATAAGAAGCCATCTCCCAACCTAAACTATGGTAACAACTCTCCTGACCTTAGCAGGGCCTCAGAACACATCTCCACAAACCTCACTGTCAGAGCTGCTAAAAAATACGTGGGTGTCAGAGCTCCCAAGAGTTCTGACATTTTCAATGCCCCTTGCAATTCAGCAGATAGTTTTGTGTTCAAACATAAAAAGTTTTTTACAAGCTTTAACTCCTACCTTTCAGTTCTTCTCTATGCCTTTTCTGCTAACTCTGATGGTCACCTATATATCTGTTTACCCAAGATTATTCTCGTGTCTTATCAGTGCCTTCCTCTTGGTGGATTGTTCAAAAACTCTCCTCTACCCAGCATTGCTGACATTGTTAATTGGCTGGGAACAGGGCATCTTCAGGAAAATACACCAGAATCATTCCATTCAAGGTTAAACTTGACACCTCTAATAATGCAAAATGTAAAAGCCCAAAGCACCAGGAAGACATTTTGCCATCTCAAAAGTTTAATACGGTTGGGTTTAGACCAGTTAAGTTCCTCGTTTTTAAGGAAGGGATGTACTGACATCCAAGACAAGAGCTCGGTTAGGTAGCAAAGCTTCCAGTTCAGTCTATTTTAAAACTATTAGAGGAAAAGGTACATTTTGTAAAGGCAAAAACCATAGGTATTCCTGCCAGCTCCAGGTGAAATGATTCCTCAAACAAATGTGACTTCAAAACAGAGTTGTACTTTTCACCAAACAGATCACAACTGGGCTGCCTGTTCACTCAACTATGTGCCCACTACCAGGGCAAATAGTGTTTGGACAAATACCAGACACCCAGCAGTGTAGTCAGCAGAAGGCAGTTGTGAGAGGACATCAGCAAGCAAGGAAATCTTTTTAGATCTCCTGAGATTTTGAAGTCTTCACAACTAAATATGTATTTTAGTTGTCTGTATTATAACAGACAAATTCTCATATGTTGTAGTTATCAAGAAAAGAAGTTACAGCACCAGTCACAAAAATATAATATTTAGTTTTGAAAAGAACTTTAACAATATATCCATAAAGGCAGACAAAATCTAGTGATACTACAAGATTTGCAGACATATGATGTTTTTAAATGGAAACAGTCTGTATCCTTCAAATGTTTTGCATTTTTTTGAATGAAGAAAGGATTTTAAAACAAATAAGGCTAGTTTTGATGTGGAGATAAGCACTTTTGCACCAAGCAAATTAGATGGCTATAAAAATGCACATAAACCTAAGCAAAAACCTTCCTACTTCAGACTGATTATATTCAAACTGAAGTAAAAAAAAATCAATAATGCTAAAAGATATGGCTTTAAAGAAGACAGAAGTGTGCTGAAAATGAAAACACCTTTTCAACATTCAGTCCCCTCATACCAAAATCTCCTCAGTTCTTTGAGTCTTTATAAACAGAACTTTGGCTCTAGAGGGTTTGGTCTGATTCAAGCTTGTTGAAAATGCAAGAAGAGTCCATTACAGCTGCTGTGTTCACTTTCTGGCTGGGGGAATAGGCTGGCTCTCCCTTTACCCTGCCATCAGCAGGTCATGTAGGTGTTAATGTCACCAGGAACTTTGCTTCAAGAAGGTCTTTTTGCTCTCCTTCTAGATTTTATAACCAAAGACAAACAGGAGCCTTGCCTGTGTGATCCACTGTAGCAGTAGCAATAATCTTCCAACACGAAGTCCCTACTGACAGCTGCCTCACTTTGAAGACATTGCCATAAAAGGACACCATTTTAGCCCCTCTGCATTGCTGAGAAGTCACTGCACTATTTGCAGGATCCTGCAGGAAGATAATTGCTCATTAAAAACAAGAAAGCTGGAGAGCAAGCTTATCTACCAATTCCAAAAGTCACCACGGGGCACATGAGGCCAGCTTACACTCCTGTCTCATGAGTCTCACAGCATTAATCTTTCCATGACACAGACTGAAGCTGCTGGGAAAACCTGCAGGCACCACAGCGTCTCCAGCAGCATTTTAAGGCCACAGACACAGCACAATTAATCAGTGTGTGCAAAAATATGCTCCATAGAAGTTTTCCAAATCCATCTGTGTCTGTTCCCTTTATAACCATATACTCACACCTGCACTGGCTTCCCAACAGTTTGGAAAGGTGGGGATATTATCATCAAGGGAGGAACAGAATGAATGGGATCAGTTACAGCTTTTTCCTTGGGAGATGGTTATGAATGACCTTCCTCTCCTGACACTGCACACACAGAGACAGCCCCTGCTCATCCCTGAGTGTCTCTGCCAGCTCCTCTTCCCCCTGAGGTGTGTGCAGGGGCCATGCCACAAGCTCTTATTTTCCTTTAAGAAAGAGACAGACTAATTGAGTTTGCCAGAAAGACACACAGAAGTTACACAGCTTTCACTTCAGGGATCTTATGGCCAGTTACACACCATTTCAAACAGAACTAGAGCTATGACATGGCACAAGAATGTATCTATAGACTTTTAAGATTATTTTAGAGCCAGAGGCCACAATGTTTATTGCTGCATGGAAGGGTAGGGAAGGTACAAACCCTGCTTCCCTTCTCTTCTGAAGAAATTAAAGGATAGATGCTAAGATTTGTTTCTGATGCCTTACACTGATTTCACTTGGGGAGGTGACTCCCCTCCAGTGTCACACCTGCACATCCAGCTGGCCAAATCAGTCACTGCCACTCTCATCTAATGCTCACACAGATCTTCCCAACACTCTCCTCTGAAGAAGGTGAGACATTGGTGCCCCACTTCAGCTCTCATCTCACTTTCTTCAGCCCTTTCAAGATTTGTGTGTAAATACCAGCTATTTGTCTACTGCTATACTAATTTTGTTTTCCCATTCAGATCTCTCCATTACATTTTTCTTCTCATCTACCATATTCTACCACACACAAACCCTTCTGTTTTGCCAATCACTTTTAGCACACTTGTGATGTAAACTCCTGAAACATTCAACTTCCATAGATGCATCTTCCCTCTACTACCTCTGTCTCTAGACAGCAATTCAGGCAACAGAGTATTTCTCCAATGAGGTCATTTAGCAGGACCTATAGGAAATATCTAGTTTTGATCCCAGTTATGTAAATGGCAAGCTTCACATCTCTGAACATTTTGGGATTTTGGTCAGCAAAGGAAGACGTTTCATACTGAACTATTGATATCAGAGGGTTGTAAATTCTTTTATGTAATTAGTACTGGGAACCAGCTACATGCCCATTTGTAATAGTACTTCCTATCCCAACAACAGCAAAGAAATTATGCCAAGATGAAGGATTTTTAACTCTTATCTTTTAAGTTACCAGACAAAGCCAAGAAGTCTTCAAAACACAGATATTCATCTATGCATCAAAGTTTGGTAAATGGTGCTTTAAAGTCATCATCACAGCTGAGTCAGAGATAATAGCCTTTCATGTGGTGTCTTAACTCACAAAAGATTATTTGAAGAGCTGTGCTCATAAATGTGCACATATATCTTATTAATGCCAACTGAAATTATACTTGTGGAATACAGATCTTTGAATCTTTAACTTTGAATCAAAATTACAAATCATATAATTTAAATTGGCATTAGGAAAGATAGAAATAAAACACCAAACTGGGTTTTGGTAAGGTCTTTCATTGTACATAACAGCTCTCTACATCAGGATAAGACCACAGTAAAGTAAGCCAAACTCTTTCTTGCCCTTTTCACACATAATCCTCACATACTGCAGCTGATATTTTGCAGGGGCAAAATTATCCGTAATTATTATTTTTATTAACATTCTGCCATAGCCAATGCATTTGGGTTCAGTAGAATGTTTGGCCCTGATGATAGAAAAGAAATAAAGATCCCAAAACAAATTGGTGGTATTGCTCAGACTAGCCCAGTCTTGAAGAGTCCACTGCTTCCATTTTCCTTAGCAGCTCCTCTGCGTGGAAGTGGCAGAAGAGAGGAGACTGAAGGAGTCTTCCATGGCACTGAATGGAATCAAGGAATTGGTTCAACATTTTGGGCTACAAGAGTTCCTGCTGAGTCTGAGTAGGAAAACAGACACAGCTGCTGCCCTCCCATTTGCTAGCAGCATTCAAGTAGTGAAATTGAACCATCATGTTTATTTCATCATTCACGCACCTTTTAATTCAAATTATTGGTGCAATGTTTAAGATATGCAGTGAAATGATGCATCAGAAAATAGAAACCAGAATAAATCTTTCTGTCCATGGAAACAGAGACAGCTTTGGCACAGGCCCCTTATTGAATAGTTTTCACCTCATAGGGTAAAAAGCATCATCTTAAATTTCATCAGGGATTTCCTTCTGAAGACTGAAATATTGCAAGATCCAATATAAACCTATTTGTTGAGCACAGCTAAAGAATCTTACTCATCTCTGCAGGTACAGAAGCCAGAAAATCCCCACCACACGTTCCACTTATGTGAAGAAAATGAGTTCATTTGGCAATGTCCCAGTAAGGACTCCCAATGCCTTAGCAAGCTCTGAATAAAACTCTAAATTATAACAAAAGTGATAAAGTCTCCAGAAAACCTTGTTTGTTTTTTTTTAATCACATTTAAGAAAAACCACAAATGCTCAAACTTAAATTTAGCATTTTGGAAGTTATAAGTGGAATCTAATTGGTTTTTTTATACTAGTTCTACATCAATGAACTTTAATAGGCATTTTTAAATTAAAGACAGATTTGCCATTATCAGCTTTTGTTCTGCTGCAATGATAAATTTTTTGATTAAAAACTCTTCAACACTATGGCATAGGGTCACAAAGTACTTTTATAAATAGCAGTAATAGCTTATGTTGTTTCTTTTATGAAGAAAGCCAAGCATAGCAACAACCAAAATAAACTATGCATTCACAGAAATTCCTCGTTCTACAGAAAAAGCTGCAAGCCAGCAGAATTTCATGGAGAAAAAGTATATTTTTGCAAGCCATGCTGTGCAGTTTTCTTCAGCCAAAATGCATTCACATGTACTTTGTTTCACTTCACCCTATAAAACTGGGGATGGGGATTCCTTTTGCTGTGCATATGGTATAGATATGAAGCTTTTTGTGGAATGGATCCTCACACCAGACATTTTACTCAGTTGAGCTAAAACAAGCACACAGGAGATTCTGCAGAAAATGTATTAGAGGCATAAGCAAAACGAGCATCTGCATTGGAAGTGAGAATGGCACCAAATTAATTATTTTAGTGTCTCCCTAACAGAAGTGTTAGCTAAGTGTCATATAATACAAGGTTATAATATATAAAAACTTTCAATATGAGCCCTTCATTAGTAGTCATAAAACACTGAAGAACTGAGTATAGATTAAGTTCTCAATAGGGAAACCACAACTGTCATCTTTTAAAATAGTTTGAGAAGACTCTACAGTCTCAATGAATGTAATTTCTCCCTAACACTGATGTCAAGATGCATTTTAAGGATCATTAAAGAAAGGTTTTCATCCCCTTCACATTTTCAGGGAGGGAAAAAAAAGGAAAAAAATTACCTCTTGCTTAGCTCTCCTACCTTTGGCTGACCTTATTTCACTGAGTATAACCAAAAATTAAGAACTGTTTCTCCAATAGCTCTAGTCCTAAAAGAAGATGCCACTTTTCAGAAGTGACCAGATTACCAATAATTTGCTAAAAGAATTTAAGTGAGGCATCTACAATAAATAAAAGCTCAAATGGTCACTATTAAAATATCAGAATTTTTTTGGTAAACACCAAAGCCATTGACGTTTTAAATGTCAACTATTTTGTATTTTCAACCCTATAAGCAAAACCCTTTATCATTTAAAAGGCACTGTCCATTTTTTCAAACTTATTTGTGGAATTTCTTTCTAATTTTCATCAGTTCATTCAGGACAACATTATGTCCTACTTAATTCAAGCATGTGTGTCCCAAAGATAGATTATTTCATTTCACCTTTTATGGTAGCCAGAACAAATCATGACAACGCCTATTTGGTGCCTTTTCTTACACTGTCATCACTTGCCTTCCTTCTATGTAGAACACATCATTGCTGAAGTGCAGAATTCCAGCTGTGCATGACTAATACCAAGCTGCTAATAATCTCACCAATTCCTGGTGCAGTGATACTTCCAAAGGATTAATTCCAAACTCAGCCTCTGTTTTCCTTCAGGTTGTTTTAAAGGGAGACACAGGACAATGTTGACTATGCTGGAATGGAATGAACAGGGCTAGTAAAGAAGCTTTTTATCTCTGCATCTTTGCTTACTTTTCATAGCCCACTTTGTTAAATACCTTAAAATACCCTAAAAAGTGTGTCAGTGACTGTAGTTGGTCACTACTAAAAAAAAAATATGTTTTCCTCTTGACTTATTGCCTTTGATTTTAGCTGTCACTTCTGTAATCTTCCAAATGTGGAGCTTAAATACTAAAATTATTTAAACAGCTTAAAGGTTGGATATTTTAAGAATTTTGCTTCTGCAACAGGGAAAGCTTAGTCGTGGCTTTGTTACAGTTGAATCAATGTTTCTGTTAACAGCCTTCCTTCATGGAGAATGCTTTATCAGAAGATAAACATTTCCATGAAGCTAAACATGAAGTGCTCAACTTCTGTACACCACCTTGTTTTTACCCACAGTAGGAGGACAGCTGACTGTTTGAATCTTTTAAAACTCAAGATGCTGACGAGCAGCAGGAAACCGAGAATTTATCAGTTCGTTGGTATTTCAAGATGTTCCCAGAAGCAGAACTCCAATCCCACCCTTGAGTTTCAGGCCCAGTGAGCAGAGTCCACATTAACATACTGTGACTGAGCCCCAGACAGATCAGTATGTATTGCTGATGATGAATAAGAGTCTCCAAGTTTAGCAACTCGCCATACACCTCATGTAGATTTTCACATATACAGCCTGTGAATCCTGTTATTTTCTGAAGCATATGCTCATTTCCAGTCTTTGTAAGTAGTGTTGGATTGTATTCAAGGTGTGGAAGGCCATGAGTTATGCTTCAAATGTTTCACCTCTCAGAGCTGAGGGATCTCCAGCAGGGAGAAGGAAAACTTGCCTTTTTGTGGTCACCAGTAAGAGACCTGCTGTGTTTCAGCAGACTGAATTCAAAAAACCACAGAATCATAGAATGCTTTGGGTTGGAAGGGACCTTTAAAGGTCATCTAGTCCAAACCCCCTGAAATTAGCAGGAACAACTAGATCAGGTTGATCAGAGCCCCAAGCAACCTGGCTTTGAATTTTGCCAACTACAGCTTCTCTTAACAATCTGTAAAGACCCCTTTATGCAAGTCAGCAGGCATTCATATTTCTCTCCTGTGACAAGTAGCAATGGTTAATTTCCAATGAGCCTTCTCTAGAAGATTTTGTAGATTTTGATGTAAATTTTGCATCTTCTGAAAAATCTCCAAGGAATTATTGTTGAATCTCTTTGGGGCTCGCTGGTTCCCATTACAGGAAATGTAGAGACAGATGCAGGATTCTGTAACTATTTTTCATGTTCCTTTAGGCAAAACTTGAATTTTACTTAACTAGCAGAACCATTAATATCTTCTGGTATAAATCAAGAAAGGGACCACTATGCACACCTTCATTATCTGCAACAGAATCAGCCATCCCAGTTGCCACAGTTTCTGGTTATCATGGAAATCTGGAGTTTCAAATTAAATACAACACAAACCTCAAATGGAGACCAAACATGCACAGCCTGACCACATTTGGAACTGGATCTGAAAAGGTCTGAAGTGAGTGAAAGGGTAAATTCTGAAGCTTAGAGTGCTGGACTGGCACCAAAACCAGGAAACACTTTCAGATCTCACCATCACCATCCCCTTCTGACCTCCAAATGACTATAAAAGGAGAGCTTTCCAATAGGCCAGGTTCCATATAGGAGCTCCCATTGTAAGAGGACAGATTTTCAAGAGATGACAAACATGATTAGATGCTGGCTCAAAATCTCTGGTGGTTGATTGGCATGCATAAAATTAAATATCATCTCCTTGTTAAATATCATCTCCCTGCCAGGTCTGGTTTGTCAGAATGCTTCATGCTGTAAACTTCAGACGTTCTCATCACGCATTTGTAGCTTTGCATAGCACAGTGGAACTAAGATTTATTAGGGCTTCTGGCCATAATACACAGAAAGATTCCAAATAAACTCCCTTTCCCCCTTCAAGTGGCTCTTTTACTTCACCCACTGACAATACAACCCCAGGAGAGAGGTAACAGACAAAGGAGAACAAACACAAAAATATTTGCCTTACTCTTTCAAAGCAGTAACCAGTGTCCCACTGTTTTCATAATCTTTGCTATGTCAAAGGCCACTTATGTTTAACTAATTAAAAATAAAGCCAAGAAAGAGCAAACCAGCAGGGTAAAAGAAAATGAGAAATATAAAATAGATTTGGGAAGTACAAATAAAATGGACTAAATGTGAAAAAGAAAGGGCTAACATGACTCAACAGTAGAACTCCCAGATGGTCTAAAGAGACATTTTTGGATATAAACGTATGAATGAAATCACATTAAACAAATATTACCCTTGACATTTTTCATTCATCATTTTACACCTTTTCCTGGAATTTTCCATAGCAGCTACAATCCAGTTGGTAGTCAAAGCATACCAGCAACTTGAAAAAAGTTTAAATTTTTTAAGAAGTAAAATATATTCCTGGAGTAACTAATTTCCCAATTGATTGTTCTTAGTAATATTATTTCTAAGTAAACATTGTTTCTACATGTCCAAATATGAACTTGAAACAAGCATTTAAAACAAAAGTTCAGAAAATTCATACAGGTTTGAGAGATATTTAAAGAACAGCCAACTCCTTAGCTGGATCATGATGAGTATTAGAAAATCTATTACTGCCAACAAAAACTATTATACCACTTGAGAGAGAGCAGAGAATGCAAGAGATTAATTTATTCCAATAGACAAACTGCTTTCCAGATGAAATGTTGACAGGATAGTAAGCACAGTAAGTGCTGTCATAGAGCAATGCATGGCAGCCTGCAATGGGAATACACAAAAAGAGAGCTAACACTACTTGAAAAAACACTGCAGCAGAAGATGCCCACACTTCTCCTGAATCAAGATATCCCAGCAGTCTGACCTGTGGCAAAAGCTGCCACAGACATCACACAGACAGTCAGGGGATTTGTTTCTTCCCACTAACCTCTGTCATCTGTTATTTTTTTCGCTGTAAGAGGATTTCTGTTTTCTTGTAACCATCTAATTCACATGTTCCTGACCACACTGCAATTCAGAGGAGGGCTTTCCTCTAAACCAGACTTCTGAACCTTTCTGCATTGGATTCCACAGACAGGAAAGACTCAACTCCACTTCCACAGGGAGTTAAAGCATTTGCTTGTTTGGATTGAGAACACAAGTGACACCCTTTGGAGGCTTTGCCTTCTTGCTATAGCTGCAGTCATAACAAGGATAACCTTATTCAGTGCCTTAGAACAAATGAAAAAGTGCCCTGTGAGCGTTTCCGTCAGTGCCCAGCAGGGACTCCAGGCCACATTCCAGCATTTGTTATTTCTGCAAAGGCAGCTTGTGGTCATTGTCTCTTGCATCCTCCACAGACTGCAGCACTCCAACAATTTCAGGGTTTTTTAACTCTGATGACTTTAGTGACCTGGCTTCAAGGGTGTTTCCAGAAAAATAGCCTCAATGGAAAACTACAGCAGTAGGGACATGTAGGGGTGGGAAAATGCAGCCTGTGATGGGCGTGGAACCATGGCAGCATTTCACGATCTACTTCTCTGAATTATTGAAGTTACCACATCAACACAACAGGAATTTAGGAAAAATTAATCCAATCCACTAAAAGAATCTTCTGCAATACTTCTGATTAATCTGGTCACTCCAGAAATCACTTTAAAGCACCAACAATAGCACACTGTATGTAGACTAACTATTTAATATAAGTTTTTCACAGCACACAGCTTGTGTTTGCATCCACATAAATCCACTTGTTTTCCAACAAGTTTATCTGGAATTCTTGTGCCATAACAAATGATATATAAAGGCTGGTTTTGACCTCAATTATTCAAATGTGGTGAAACTTCCAGACACTGGTATTAGCTAAATAAAGGCCTACTGACAATGCACAAGCCACAAGCCTGTGCATTGTCAGCACACAGAACACATGGGGGCACCCATGTTCAACGTGACACAAAATGCTCTCCTCAAAGGAGCTGCTTTGGTAGCAGGTCTTGAGCCTTACCATTTCCCTTCCTGAGAAAAACATAATTGCTTTGTTCCATTTTAGAATTTTATCCCTTCTTCATAGGCTTTATAGTTAAGCAAAGCCACTACAAGGAGTTTTTCTATAAACCATAACATTGTCACAATGTCATACTTAAAAGTTTTTAGTATTTAGATTTAGTATTTAGTATTTAGTATCCAGATTTAAAACCAACTTAAATAGTCAAGAAAATAAGACCTGAGATTGTCAACAGCAACTCCTTTAAAATTTTCTTAGAACAATAAATTAAACAGGTCAAAACAAAGTCAGAAATTCTAATTAGAGAGTAACTCCTTATACAACTAGCTAGGATCAGTGGAACCGTTTATATGCCAGGCGTGTTCAGTAAGAATGTTTTTAGAAAAGCTGGCATGCTGCAATAAGTAAAATACCTGATAATTTCATGTTATTATACCAGTAAAATCAATCATACCATCAGAAAAGAGTGTGTAATTGCAAGCAGCAAATATTAAAAAAAAAAGGCATGACCCTTGGTCACCCAAGATCTGTCCTGTGGTGGTGACAGCCTCAGCAAGGAAACCAAGCTTCCAGAAGCTAAATGCTTATCTAAATCTCAAATTTGTTGATTTACAAAGTCACCTTGCAAGCAGGTCTGCCACAGCTTTAAAAGGTACAGTGCTCAAGGCTACAGCATCGTGCCTCATTCAGTAACAGCTATCATTAATTGCAGTTCAAATCCTGGGACCTGCCATTGCTGTCCCACCAATCTTCTGTAATGGCCATAGAAGAATCCTTGAAGAGCCCCAAAGGTGTCCTGATTAAAAATCAAGTCCTTAAATTCCGGTTATTTTTATGAATCTCTCTATAGACTGTATCTGGTTCTTCCTCTCCAACCAACTACAAAAAACAATAGGCAATGTACAAAGGAAAAAAGAGGACAAAAGCATTAAGAGATCCAGGTCCCAGCAGTCAGTGTTGTCTTCCTAAATGTTCTTGTCTAACCAGCTGCCTGAAGTAATGAGAGGTCAATGTCTACCATCTATTTAAATATCTGGAATTAGATTCACAGGTAACATGCCTATAGCAAATGCCATTTGTCAGTGCAAAACAAAACGTAAAAGGCAGGAGCAATTGTCTCCACCTTCTCTTTTAATGCCTGCAGGCCTGCTTGAGTACCAGCTGTAGCATTTAAGGTAGAGGGAAGATATAGCATATTCATCAGTAACAGTAGCACAACTGTCTAAACTTATCCATTATGTCCATGTGAACAACTAGAACTAACACAACCTCTGCATTTGCTGGGGGCTTTTGTGTTTAGTCTCAAAACATATTTTGTGATAAAATACAACAACTGTTCTCAAAGAATGAACACTGCCAGAAAAATTGAGGTTGGGTTTATTCCTACACAGGTACCTTTTAATTTGGTCGTTCTTTGGAAAAGCTTTTTAAGAAAGTCTGCAGCCAGCAGAGCCACAGCTACATACAAGCTGTCAAAGTGATTAAATCTCAGTCCTCCAAGAGGACCATTTAACACCTGCACATGGATAATCCTTTTTACAAGTGTCACAAGGATATTTGCACTGACTTGCTCAAGCAAGCTACACCTAAACTCCAACATTGCTTCCTGGAATTCTGACAACTCGTTGCTCTCTTCTGAAACTATGGAACAGTTTTCCTTTCACATACCACAGAAGGAAATAGTTTGTCTATACAATAAGCAGCAGAAATAAGGTGAGTACTCTGGGCATGGCCTGTAGACATGCACCACATTCAAGAGTGCATAGCTTACCACTTTTATGAATCTTGAGATTAGCTTTCTAATTGCTGGGAAATTTCATAGAGGAAGTGTAGTTTTGTTGGGTTCTTTGAGAATTTACGTTCAATTCATGAGATCTACTCCATAGAAGCGTTTAAAATAGAGATTAAAATTCCTTTAGCTCACCATGAATAGAGAATATGACATTGTAAGAGGAAGTAATACCAAATTATAACTGATATATTCTGCAGTTTCCCCTTTTCTTGCAGGCTCTACAACACATTGAAAAGCTTGAGTCTTCTACTTCTGAAGCAGGTCTTTCCCTATGCTTTTCATCTGCTCTGCTTCAGCTGAGGGACTTGAGCTCCATTTTCTTTTAGTCAAATGCACAAAGGACAAACAAGATTGTTTATACAGTTTACTGGCTGTTGGAAAAGCAATTGAAGCTTGTTTGTTGTTGTAGTGTTTTTTAAGACGAACTAGAACTTGAGTATTTATGCAGAAGTTGCCACTCTTTATTTCTTTAGTGTTGCACATGGTCTAACAAGGGAACAGATTATGCAATAACTGTTTGGAAGTCAGTAAGCAAAGGACTGCTTGTTACTAGATTATCAAATGATAGGGCCTGTTGTAGGAATTGAAAGCAGCAATTTCCTGTTCTGTATTTGTTTCCTTCTAGACTTGCTGTGTGAGTTAAATCATCTTTAACTCAGCAGACACTTCTTGTGATCCTGGCTGCTCAAGCAGTCACAAAAAGTCAGCTAGATAACTGGGATAGCCCATCTGTAAGCAGCAGCTGTCAGCTGAAGGCACTGTTAGCAGCATCCACGGGTGTTTTGGTTTGAAAGACAGGTGTCTGCCAAGGAAGGCAGGAACTTCCCTTGCAAAAGAAAATATGACCCCCTTCCCTCTGAATTATTATAACTTTGAAATTACAGGGCTTTCAGGCAAAGATACAGGAAAAGGAATAACAGTTTTTTACTTGTGTGTATATATATATATATATATACATATATGTAAAACAAAGCAAACAAACAGCAACAACAAACAGAACCAGAAACCCAGTAACAGCTGGCTGTTCTCTCAGTTGCAGTCACCTTCCCCTTTGGAGTAGTAATATGAAATATAAGATGGGTTTCTAGACTCTTACTGTCTGCTTTGTTTACAGTTATAAAATGAGCAGTATCAAGTAACAAGGAAGGTCATATATATGTGCTGCCAAGTGAAGTTTCTAATCGTGGCGAGGAGTTCAAACAAGACAAATTCTAGCATTTTCCTTTGATTTGACAGTGGTACCTGTGTGCTGTCAGGGTTTCTTTTCATTTGTTTGTTTTATTTGTGGTACAAATAACCTATGAAGAGTACCCCAGTTTTCATCCAAGTTCCATTTTAGTCCAGTAACTCAGACTCACAGTATTGCATTTGGAGTAATTTCTGATTTTAAGCTGATCAAGTGTCCATTTTAAAATCCAACATTTAACTGAAAATTTGGCCCAGACAAGGATAATGACACCTGAGTTTTGTTTCCTGAGTTCAACAATTTCTGTGAACTATCTCCAAGAAATGTATAGATGTCACAGAGCAGGTACCTGAATGCAGTAGGTTTGCAGCTGGAGTTTCTTTATAAGTTTCTTTAACCTGGCTTTGATGATGCCAGTACACAAAATGACTTGGTCATCTGGGGTTGAAGTGTGTCTAATTCCTTAGTTACAAAGGTGAGATCAATTTCCTGGCTTATTTTAGTACCTTAAAGCAAAAGAAATGTCAGCATCCACAGAAGGTCAACCTTGCTAAAATATGTGAACTTTTTCCTTTATGCATCTTATCTGTAGAACTATCGACTTCTACTTTTTTTTTTTCTAAGTTGCCTTCTCTGCTTCTTAGAAGATTTGCCACTGTATGTCCAATTTAAAGACATTATTGAGTTTCCCTAAAAATACTGACAGGCAAGTTGCAGTACACAGGATTTGATTGTGGGCATATGGTTAGTAATGANTATATATATATATATATACATATATGTAAAACAAAGCAAACAAACAGCAACAACAAACAGAACCAGAAACCCAGTAACAGCTGGCTGTTCTCTCAGTTGCAGTCACCTTCCCCTTTGGAGTAGTAATATGAAATATAAGATGGGTTTCTAGACTCTTACTGTCTGCTTTGTTTACAGTTATAAAATGAGCAGTATCAAGTAACAAGGAAGGTCATATATATGTGCTGCCAAGTGAAGTTTCTAATCGTGGCGAGGAGTTCAAACAAGACAAATTCTAGCATTTTCCTTTGATTTGACAGTGGTACCTGTGTGCTGTCAGGGTTTCTTTTCATTTGTTTGTTTTATTTGTGGTACAAATAACCTATGAAGAGTACCCCAGTTTTCATCCAAGTTCCATTTTAGTCCAGTAACTCAGACTCACAGTATTGCATTTGGAGTAATTTCTGATTTTAAGCTGATCAAGTGTCCATTTTAAAATCCAACATTTAACTGAAAATTTGGCCCAGACAAGGATAATGACACCTGAGTTTTGTTTCCTGAGTTCAACAATTTCTGTGAACTATCTCCAAGAAATGTATAGATGTCACAGAGCAGGTACCTGAATGCAGTAGGTTTGCAGCTGGAGTTTCTTTATAAGTTTCTTTAACCTGGCTTTGATGATGCCAGTACACAAAATGACTTGGTCATCTGGGGTTGAAGTGTGTCTAATTCCTTAGTTACAAAGGTGAGATCAATTTCCTGGCTTATTTTAGTACCTTAAAGCAAAAGAAATGTCAGCATCCACAGAAGGTCAACCTTGCTAAAATATGTGAACTTTTTCCTTTATGCATCTTATCTGTAGAACTATCGACTTCTACTTTTTTTTTTTCTAAGTTGCCTTCTCTGCTTCTTAGAAGATTTGCCACTGTATGTCCAATTTAAAGACATTATTGAGTTTCCCTAAAAATACTGACAGGCAAGTTGCAGTACACAGGATTTGATTGTGGGCATATGGTTAGTAATGACATTCTAATTAGATTTTGATACTTAAGCCTGGTGTGAGGAGGGTCAGTCTCTTAATCGCGTTAGACTTTGAGGAGATTATGAGTGACTTTTTCCTCCTTACAGACTCTGCCCTAAAAGCTGCCTCTCTTTAACTGGATTGCAACACTAAATGTAACTTGATAAAACATTGGCACATTGCTGTATTAACTAAAAAATCATACAGGCAAATTTGGTCATTTCATAACAACGCTGAATTGCAATATGAAAAGGTACCCCACACATAGTCCTGCTGAAATAAACTCAGCATAATCACAGATGTCCAGCTGAACAACTACTGTGAATTCTAACAGGATTTGTTCTCTCTGCAGACTTCACTGACGGACGTGAATTAACACAGAAATAAGACTACCTCTAACTTCAGTCTCCCAACAAGTTTTGTGTAACTTGTTCCTTCTGTGTAGGTAAGAAATAATAATAAAGAGCATCTCTGTCACTTCAACTGTCATTTTTGTTCTGACTTGGTGCAAAATTGGTGTTTCAGGAAAACAAAGGCCACTCATTATTAGAGGAAAACTAAAGGGGAGGGGAAAATGGGGGGACATAAATGCAATGCTTTAGAGTGCACGTGGTCTAGAATTTATGACTTGTGATATGCCTATATGATATATTTATCCTTCCTCCACTTCCTCTCCAAAAGTACTCACCTTTACATATACCTTTCAAGTAACTAGAGCTGTTTGACACAGTTTTCAACAGCAATAAAATTTATTTATGCACAGTTAAAAGCTGACGTGCTTTATATCACAGTCTCTACTTGGAATTAATCTCCCTTGATCCTACATATAAGTTTATACCCATAGGAGTCAAGTGGCCTTCAGAGTGAAAAATCTCTTAACTGTTACTAAAACAATGAGCTCTTTCCTCCAAAGCCACCATTCTGGACTGCCATTGTACCTATGTATAGCCTACACAGAAAGTCAAAAGGTTTTGTGCATGAGACAGCAGAAGATGCAAACATCAGAACTGGACTCCACCACTTAAGGCTGTACTGAGTTCCAAGACAATGTTATCCACTCTCAGGGTGCTTTCTCAGGATGATTTTAAAATCTGAGAACAAAAAACAAAAAAAAAAAAAAAACAGCATTGTAGAAATTATGCACTGCTCTGGTACTAACATACCTGCTAAGCTTTGCTCCCAGCAGAGTCTCACACAACTTTAGTGTGTTGAAAACTGGGCATGAGAGATAAACTGAATCACCTAAGAACCTAAGAGACAGGCTGGAGAAAAGCCAGTCTCTCTCTCTCTCTTTCTCTCTGGTTTTTATTTTCAGTATTTTCATTTAGCTCACTGACCACATTTTAGTTCACTGACCACTTCAATAGGCTCTTTTGAGGTGACAAATATCTCCATAAATGCAAGCAATTTGTTGAAAATGGTAACAGAGCCCAACTAAACATACTGTTATGAAAAACAGAGCTGAAACCACTCTGACAAGGTTGTGCTAGTTGAAAGTCCATAAACAATAAGCAAGGCCACACTTCACCCCTTGCACAGCTGGCCTCTGAGGCCTCTGATTGTACTTGTCCTTGAAAGAGAAAAGAGCAGATAAGCTGCAAAGAGTTATTTTGTGGGGACAGCTTGTGTGGACCCTGATGAAGGACATGAAAGCAGCCAAATAAAAATATATTCAGTCCTGATTGCAGCCAGCTTATTTTGATGGGAACTATTTACATATTCCACTTAGATCTGTAATGTTCCTGTAGTGAATTTCTTTTTTTTTTTTTTTTAAGCCTCAGCAATTGATTTCTTGTTAACCAGTTTGGGGAGAGGGGGGTATTCATTTAAGAGAAAGCAAATCAAAATTTTAATCATAACTGTAAATTTAAAAGCAGGATCAAATTAATTGCTACATTAAGTGAATTGTTTCAGACATGAAACAGGAAAATCCCATATCTTTGGATATGTAGAGGAGACAAGTTTGACAAACACTGCATTTATATGACTTCGTACCTTCTTACATGTAAAAAGTCTTGAATTTAGAATTTATGTCTCTCAGTTTTAAGCTGCGATTCTTATAATCCTTGTTAGTTGCAGACTGAGTGTGGATCTTCTGTAGAAGTAACTGCCTGACCCAAGCAAAACTAAACTCTCAAAAACCAATTACGAGAAACTGAGGAGCAATAAGAGTGGTCCATAAGCTTCTTGACTTTGGGTTCTTTCTTTCTTTTTTTGTTTCTGCAAACTATTTTATACTCACGTGCTTTGCTGGCTACTGGTTTTTCCTCTTGTTTACACACAGTGCAGAGGACTGAATTGTCAGAGAGGAACTGCACATCTTTAGCACTGACAACATCAAATACATCATAAGCATGTGTGATATAAATCACAGTCTGTACAATACAGACACTCTTTTGTGAAGGCACATGGAAATCAGCATTTGTTGAGGGAGGCTCACCTCAAGTGTTAAATAATATTTCAGTTTGACGAAGAGAAGAGCTTTTCAAAGGTACTGCTATTTGAAACTCAAATGTGTTGGGCTTTCAGTCAGATTCACTGCCCTGACCTCCTGCAAACACACCAAAGACAGGCCAATCCCATTGTACAAAGCATGAGGCTGGTGTTTCCCTTTGAACAGACGCTGCCAACTGTAGACCCCATTTTAGTTAACTGTCCACTAGCATTTGTGGGTGTATTCTGTTCAGAGAGCTTGGAATACAGACTGGGACTCCGATGGGGAACATTCTTCCAAAACCACCACCTGCTGTGGGTCTGGCTGTGCTGTCTGACACGGGAAATCCAGAGCAAAGGAGAACCACTCCCCAGGGAAAGCAGCACTTTGCATTGGCAGCACCTGCCCACAGATGCCCCGTCTGACCCGAGGCAGCGGCTGTGCAGGCGGATAATTACTCCAGAACCGAATGAGAGCTCAGGACCTCCCGAGCACAGCACGAGGCAGCTTTTCCCTTCCCAGGGGAGCTACTGAAGAAGCAAACATTATTACGGATGACGCAGATGAGACAATGAGAAAGGGGGACGGGGGAGGAGGGGAGTGGAAGTGGGAATCTTTTCGTTCGGCGGGTTTCGCCGGCTGCCGGGCCCGCGGGAAGCGCTCCGCGGGGAGCCCGGCCCGACCCGCTCCGGGAGCGCCCCCTGCTGGGCCCGGCGGGCACGGCAGAGCCGCTGCGCGGGGCGAGCTTCCCGCAGGGAAACGCGCCGCGAAGGGATCGCCGCGCTCCCGCGGGAACACTCCTGACAACACACCGCCTAGTAAAACTCCACCGCTCACGTTCTAACTGTAATTCCCTATACCGACGGGCGAACAGTTTAAATCAGCTCTGTCACACTGTATTTTAGTTGCTACGTTCTCATCTCATTACCAAAAAAAGGTCCTAGCATAGGAACAAGAATGGAAGATGACCATTCAGGTACCCTCAAAGATGACTCACATAGAAATTACCTTTTTTTTTTTTCCCAGTGATCTTTTCTTACACAACCTTTTCCATGCTACTTTGTTTTCAGTGCTGTGAACAAAGTCTCAGAGGAACTTATTACGAACTTTCTTCTGGATGTAATGACGGCTTAAAATCCTTAGGCTCCCCACAATCCTGAATTAGTGTGGAGGTTTTTAGTCCCCACGGTCTGTAATCACCTCTGAAAACCCAATCTACTGTATTTGTAAAGAGATTCACTTGGTTGCTTTGATGTTAAAACAAAGCAAGCCACAAGCAGGTTACTTGGGTCAGGTAACAGATGGCACTGAAATCCTTTTGTGAGGTGTAGTCATCATCCAATTGCATAAAATTTCACAAGGAGAAGGTGTATGTATTTCTCAGAGTGCTTGAATGAGATCACATTTGGTAAAACTCTGAGGAACAAAAGATTTCATAGTATTACTCCTGTAAAAGAATGTTTGAAAATAGGTATGAACTATCAAAATTGCTGTACACTTGCACTCCATTACTCAGTGCTCTGAAGATGTAAAAATAATCTGTACAAATAGCACACTATTTGCAAATAAGAAAGCTTTATTCTTTCCATTGGTTTGAAAGCGTGACATTAATTTTGGCTTTCAAAATCAAAAAAGCAAAGACTTGTTAAAATAAAAAAATATCCAATAGAGAGCACACCCCAGAAGTATTTCCTGGCTGTTGTCTCGAAGGGATCTTGGCACAGATGAATACCATCCTGATCCCATCAGGTATGTCCTTTACAGAGAGAATAAACAGGCTTTAATTATAAAACTCCTATGAACAGCATTTTTATTAAGTGATTCAAGATAAAAGCCTGGATAGTTTCTCAGATTTGTGTCTCTCAGACAAATTGGTCATGCTGTGATCAGTGAAACACCCAGGAGTACCACCACAGCAGAGCTAGCACAGCACCTAGCCAGAGCCCACGGGACAGAAATGTGTCAATCCCTTCCTTTCTTCCAGCTCCCTGGGATGTCAGCTCACACCTGACCCTGGCATGGGATGGCCACTCTCCTAGGCAGAGAGAAATCTGAGGGGGTACCAGCTTGTGTGTGTTCAACAGTCTACAGGTGCAGAGCTCTGTGTGGCTGGGGGTTCTGGCAGTGCTTGACTCCTCAGACACACACCCAGCTGCTCTGAAGTCAGAGCTGGCAGCTCCCCTGTGCAGCACTTGTGCCATTTGGGTGAGCACCAACACGGCCCCAGCCCTTGGCCCTCACCTGGTGGGTCCAGCAGTGCCAGTGTCGGACCAGGGCAGGGCAGAGGCTCCTCCTGCACAATCCACCCTCACACACAGAACAGAGAGCAGGTTCAAAGTGTATGCAACATTTTATTGAAAAAATACGAATGTTCTGTACATAAAGTACAACTTAATGGGCTTGATAAAACCTCCAGAGACTTATTGGTTAATATGGGTCTTCTTTTCTTCTTTTCCCTCTAAGGGCACAAAGCATACAATGAAGCAGCAGGTCCCTGTACTTGTGCAAGGGCAATCCCATCGCTGTGCGTGCAGCATAGCACCTGGCTCTACACGGGACTCCAACATGCTCAATGTACTTTTGATGGATGGTCTGCAAGAAATTTAAAGCATGGAAGAACTGCACAGGACTGGTCCTTCAGAATCAACCACTGGTGATTCGGAATTTATTGTGAGATCGCTGTTCTCCTAAACAGTCTGCATCTGCATATCCAATATTTCTGACAAATAAATACAAAAATAAATAGGGATCTGGCCTCACAGAACTTGAAGTCTCAGAAGCAACAAAACTTATCGCAAGCTACATACATAATTTCAACTATATCAACATAATTTATTTAAATCTCTATCAATAAATGTATTAAAAGTATAAATTCTTACCCAATACTGAGAGTTTAGTTCTGGAAATAAACCCAGAAAAGGAAAGCTTTTTCAGTCCTCTCTTACTTCAGTGTGCTCTTAGAAAATGCTTTATAGCTGAACTTCAGCAGAAACTAGCTGCTATATAATGCACTTCTATCCCCCAAACCTAATATAAAAAGCTTTTTAAATCTTTTTACAGTAACTGGCTTTCATGTCCTAACTTTACATACAGTTACTAAAAATACTGCACATAGCAGTGCTGACTAAAAATAGGTTTAGTGTTAAAACTACATGCACAAATGCTGGGGTACCAAAGCAGAAACTGAATAATGTGGCAGCTTCACAATTTATGTTGCTAATTGGATGGTGTAACAAATACTGCAATCCCAAAAGATATGTATGTTGCAAATGGAAAAACAACGAACAGGACTGGATGAGGAAAAAGTTAGGCAAAAAACCTTTTTTTCTTCTCTGTTTAAAACTGGAATGTCTGTAATGGCCAAGAAGGTAAATGTAGACCAGGGTTAGAAGCTTCTAAATCAGGAGTAAATGGTGATGACTTCTCGGCCGCCGCCTCTAACCAGTAGTACCCTCTCCAGACCCTCAGTCAAGACTTCAAGAAACTCCATGTCTGTTTCAGTAAAGTCAAGGACAAAAAGCATCAAAACCAAAATACACAGGGATTAGACCAGGGCCAGCTCACTATTCTCAGCTCTGGTCTTGCTTAGTGCAAGTACCCCTCTAAGGACAAAAATACTGTGAGTTTGTGGCACTGTTTCCTTTAAGCAATTACTACCTTACAGCCACAAGCCAGTACCCTCCACTCAGGGAACACTTTGTCACATATTACAGCTCAACAGCACTGGTGGCCAAACGAGTTCAAGAGAACAGACTAAAGAAAAACCTTCTGTGTGACCCAGTCCTTGCCTGAAAGGATACAGTTTTCATCTCCATCAGTATTCTTTGGAGGACCAGGCATGTTGAGGAGCACAAGTCTGGCATCATGGGATCTATTTACAATGACTTCATTTAGCTTCACTGCTGTGTGCATCCTCCGGACATTAGACTGGTTCCTGTAGAAGAAGAACATTCGGACTTACTGTTACAAACACACCTCTGAACAATGAATTATTAAAAAGGTCCTTTAAAAGCACACTAAAATCTCCTAAATACTCTGTTAAATGTCAACTCAACACAGTGATTTTCTTCAAACTTTATGATGAAGATACAAAAGACATTTCCCAGACTTACTCAGGTACAGCTAATCTGCTGGTTTTAAGACCTCTGGAGTCAAGTCTCCAGTTTAGAAAGTTACACTGCTCTTCAAAAATCATACTTGATAAAGATGATTTAGTGTTGCATAAGAAAGTAGAACACAGTTGCACGAGGGGATGTGCTTCTCAACCAGGCACGGTGGTGCCTGCAGGGCCTGCCAGGACCCCTGAGGCCAGGCACCTCTCCAGACTCAGCACCACTGAACTCTCCCAGTGGCCTGGGAACCAAGCAGGAGCCTGGGACCATCGTGCTCAGCCCACACTTCCCAGGAGCACACTTCCCTCTTGGTGTTGAACAGCAGCTGGCATCTCCAGAGAAAGGCTGGGCTGCTACAGATTGCAGTCACATAATGGGGAAATACAGGATGGCAGCCTAGAACAGGCTGGATGTAAGGGGTTTTTCTGGAGAATTATAAGGATATTAAGCTCTCCTGCAGGACACTAATCAACCTCTGTCTGGCTGTTTACAACACTTTTATGCAGGTGTCTTTAAAATCTCAATCACACTTTCAAACTTGAGTAGCCACTTAGTTCAAAAGTTAGGGGAGAAAAGGGAAATAGGCACAGCATAATCTCATATGTGCCCGCTCCATAATAATCCAGGCTAAGAGAGGTAAAAGCATTAAATATTTGGAATATATTAACACAACATCAATTCATGCAGGAACAAAACTCAAAAGTAATCTTTGGGGATTTCAAGCCAGGGAATGTTTCCTTCTTACAGGAAATCAATCATTATTTTGGTAACGTAAAAGGAATACAGAAATAAACTTATCAAAACAAGAATATATTTCTACTTTTGAGGCTTTTCCATATGAGTTTTTGTCTTTATTTTAATATAGTAAAAATAAGTATTAGTAGTAACAAATTAAATACGAATCTGTGCTTTCATTGATTCAGCTTTGCATGATGAGTGAAACTCTTTAGTAACCTTGCTGCTCTTCTGAATATTCAGATTTGCAAAGAAATAATTTATATACACAGAAAGAAGATGATGTGGTGGGAAGAGCCATGTTAATTATGCTAAGAGAATAATTTACCCACTGTGAATTATCTCTCTGTTACTTCATGTTCTCATTTAATTTGGAGCAAGGACACCCTCTGTCTTCACCACAGAAAGTTCAGAAAGCCAGGGACAACACTGAGGCCAGATTATGTTTACAGGAAGTGAGGAAAAACACAGCAGCAGGAACATAACAGTTGTTAGCTATGTATAGTTTTGGAAAGGGAGTTGAAAACTAAAGGTTTGGTTTTCTCTAAGGTGATATTTAAAACTGGCATCTCCCCAGAGACTGAAGGTGTAGGCTACAAGAAAGGGCTTGTTTAGTGCCCAGAAACTGCCAGAACTAACATCCTAGCAGTGTTGTGGAATGAGAGCTTCTCTAAATGAGTTATGTTTCCTCCTGCTTGTGTCATACTCTGCTTAGGAAAATAGGTTCAGACTGGAATTGTTTTCTATCCTTAGTTCTCGTCAGGACAACTCTTGTAGTTTGTTACATCCTATTTATAATGATACTTAGCTTAAGTAACTAATCCTGCTCCCTTTAAAACATTGCTAAGACTGCTCAACTCTAGTGCCTTTTCTTCCATCAGTACACATAGTTTTCCTGCTTTTAGCTGAGAAAGTTAAGTCTTTTTTCTCGACCATCTTAATGTACTTCTAATTCAAATAACAAACTTACAAGTTTTCCCACCCTCTGAAAGCATGGAAGAGGAAAAAGCACAGGTAGTTAACACCAAATTCAGCAGAATTTCTACAGCATGATTCAGCCTAAAACAGATTTGAATTCTGATTAAAGAAGAAAAAAATCTGGAACTTTGCCAAGTATGCAAAACTGACTGAGCTCTTCATGTGAGATGTAGGATCAAAGAAGTCACAGGAGATTCACACAGTTTTACACAAAGCCAAAATAGACCTTTACTTCTCACTCTTCAGGGGGCACACACATGGTAGTACCACAGCTGCTGTGACATGTCAGTGTTCCTGCAGCAGCAAATCTCAGAGGGTTTATCACACAGATGCTATTCCAAGTCATTCATCACCATATCCACAGCTTCTTCCTTTATGCATTAAACATCCACACTACACACTAGACAGTGAAATTATCATCTTTTCTTTTAAATTCTCATTAGATCAATGAAATTATCAGTGTGTTTCGTTGAGGTATTTGGGAGACAGTAGGGAAGTCACCACAGGATTTAACAGTTCCAATTCAGCATTTGGCTATACCAAGTGAATACTGAGGGATGTGTGCACATTTGATTGGTTAGAGGTTTCTAGGGAGGCTAACTGCTGTCTTTTCACAGCCAGGTCTCAATGTTTATAGCACAAGTCCAAACCAAGGATTAGGAAACAAAAGATAATATAAGCACAGCACACGTAGAGCTTCAAGAGGTGCGAAGTGTAGACTTAGACAAGACTCACGGCTTAATGGTGATGAGATCTCTAAAGCTTCCCACAGCACTGCCTCGGTTCCTCTTCTCAGCATCACATTTCTCTTTTGTCCAGGTCATCTGGATATTCTCAGGAACAGGGTCTCCCTCATCCTCTTCATCTGAGTAGAGGCTCTCCAGACGTGCTATTGAATGTCTGTCCTTTACAAGCTGAGCCTGGAGGGCACATGAGTGACAAGGTGAACTCAGAGACTTTATTTTATGCTCTCTGGTGCTCTTTAAATAATAATAGACATTTTGTTCCATTGTATCTTTTATTTTGCTCACTCAATTTAGCCTTCAGGAGAGTTCTGATACCAGGCATCTGCCCTAGCCAAAAGTCTTACATACCACACTGACTTTTAACAGTTTTGATGGGTGTAAGCCAAGCAGAATTTGGACTGACAGAAGCCTGTATCTACACAAGAAAAAATGTTAGTCTAGCTCACATCATGACATGGTCAGAAACAACAGACAAGACCGGCCCAAAATTGACAACTGAAAAAAAAGCATGACAAACACACGCAGAAAAGATGGATCATCTTTAATTTCTGGGTTTCGCCGACATCATAGTCACATGTCCTGTAAATCCAAACTGGAAAGACATCTTCAGTAGGAAAACAGGATATGCTATAAATTGAGACAAATACCGGATATCCATTATAAAGAAAGAAACCAGAACTACATGCAATTTTGGGAAACAAAAAAAGCTACACTAAGAGTATTTCCTTACATCTTTAGAGCACAGGAGTTAAATTTAACCAGCAGCTACATAACACACTGCTAGGAAGGCACTTTGTGTCATCCCCCTCAGCAGCCCATAGAGAACAACCACAAATGACATACCTCCCTTTCCCTCTCAGTTTTTGTCAGCCTCATTTGCCTCAGCATCTGAGATCTCTGCTCCATCATAAGAGTTCTCTCATAAGTATATGCTGAGATATCACTATTGTGCTGCAGAAATAAGGACAAATATTGTGTTCGTAATCAAGTCATAACCAAACATCATCATGTGCATAATAAAGTGAAAAATGGACTCAATTCCCTTACCATTTCTACCACTTCTACCTCTGCCTCTATTCGGAGTTGATAGAGGAAAGTAGCCAAGTCTTTCTTCATCTGGATGCTGTTATCATCCATCTGAGCAACAGTAAAAATTCTCATTTTGCATTTTCTCCAAACCTAGTGAGGGAACACCAACTCTCAGTTATTTGAACCAATAATACTTTGCTCTACAAAACAGAAACTTAGCATCATATCCACTCTCATTTATCAATACAGGCTCTACAACTGGACCATGTTTCTTTAAACTAAAGAATGCAGCAATACGTGGAGGACATTCTCTGTGTAGTTGCTTACCTTGTGCTGTTTGAGAAGAAAAGGAAGCAACATCAACATGCCTCCATCATGCACAATCCACCACACGTCAATGTTGCCTTCGTTGTAACGCTCATGGTTGCTGGGGTAGAAAGACACATTTTTGGGAACCAGCAGAGCCAGATGAGCTGCAGTTGTGCAACGAACAGTACCTGCCCAGGAGGGGAAGAACACAGTTACTTCCAATTCTGCCAGAGTCATTTATGGTTAGAAAAACACTACTCACTTAGCAAGTGTCAGCAAACCATAAAAGTCATCACTTAAATAAAGAAAAGTACGTACAGCAAGGTTTGCACAGACAGGTCAGTCCAAGTGACAAAGCCAGGATAAAGCAGACTCACAGGAACTCAAGCCTTATTTCACACTCAAAAGTAAAGCAGCAACCTTCAAAGCTAAGTATGAGGAGACAGCATCTGCTCTATTCTAATTTGATTAAGTAAGTGGACCACAGTAGAAGGAGAGAGACAGAGGCAAGGAGAGTGTTATCCACTAGTGCAGGATAGGTCAGACACAGTGACAAAATAGATTATCTAGGAAACAAACTATAGTTTGCCACAACACCAGCATGTCTC
The DNA here is from genome assembly GCA_013399835.1 of Leptocoma aspasia. Taxonomy (NCBI): domain Eukaryota; kingdom Metazoa; phylum Chordata; class Aves; order Passeriformes; family Nectariniidae; genus Leptocoma; species Leptocoma aspasia. The sequence continues at coordinate 734,905 of VXAX01003966.1, read as the reverse complement.
AAGCCCATAATTTTTTAACCATTCATTAGACACATGAGTTTTAGCTGCTAGATTAATCTTTGAAGATCTTTCTTAGGTCTTTTACCTAAAGGAACTGGTATTTCAGATAGAGCAGTTTTGTGAGAAAATACCTGCTTCTCCATCAATACTAGAAAAAAAAGACAAACTCAAAACCAATGTTACAAGGATTCTGTTAAAATCCCCTGTGTGTAATAAACATCTCTGTTCACAATGTCTGATCACACCAAACCTTTAAAGCTCACCTATAAATGTCTTCCAAGACCTTGGATCTTCACTCTGTCTCCAGCCATAGGGCCACCCCAAAACCACAGTGTTGTGCTTCATGCCACCAAGTCCACAGGACTGGATCAAGTGAGCAATTCCTTCTCGAACTTTATTGGCTACAACTACTTGACAAAATCCTTTAACCTTCTCAATTTCCATCATATTCTTAATAGTCTGCAAGACAGACAAGGAAAAATCTCAGATTTCCTTTCCAAAAGAAACTCCTACAATTTCTCTGTCATGAGATTACAATGTAAATTCCTGGTTCACATGTCCATATTACAAGCCTATTACAATGCAAAGTTCTACTCATTGGATTTCCTTAATAAAACAAAAGAGAAAACACCCACTTGTTTAAAACAGTTTCTTCCCAAACAATCATTTCTAACAGATTAAAGATTAAAGGATTTTTTGGTTTTTGCTATCATCTCTTATTCATAGTAGTAGATAGTGATATCTGTGTTACTATTTTACTTTCCATTTTCTAATCCTATAACACTCACCTTTTTAAACCCAAGGCCAATTGACTTCATTTGGATTTCGAGTTTCAGATTCCCATGTAACATGCTGTGTTATATTAAATTTACAAATATAAGCACTAAATCCCACACACCAGCAAGTATACCTTTTATTTGTTTAAAAACTAAATAAACTTGATCAACACATAGCCCATGAATTAGTTTTCCTTTTGTAACAATTTTCCTACAGAAAAAGCCTCTGGGGAAGAAAGCAAATATGCTGATGCTATACAGATGTAAACAGGGCTATGATGCCATGTTTATACAATGAGGAAGATTAAGTAATTTATTTTAAAAATTTCAAGATCATCCTTCAATGCTTTTTGTAATAAATTTATCAATACCCTGAAAAAGAACACATTTGCTAATTTTAACAGTTACTGAAATCACAGAATCACAGAATGACTGGGTTGGAAGAGACCTTTAAGATCATTGAAGGTGATCATTGAGTCCAACTCAACACTAACACCTCAACTAAACCATGGCACTGAGTGCCACATCCAGTCTTTTCTTAAACACATCCAGGGATGGTGACTCCACCACCTCCCCAGGCAGACCATTCCAGTACTTTATCACTTCTTCTGTAAAAAACTTTTTACTTGGAATATTCAGAAAACTAAATAGTCCTCTTCCCTCCATTAAGCAGCATACAGAAACTTCTACAGACATTATTTCCTATAAATGAAGCCAGTTTTATGCAGTAAGCCTGTTTACAAATGTTGTGAGCATTGATCTGCATTCCCAAAGGCATAACTGGCAGCTGAAACATGTAAGTAAGTCCTTCACTGAACAGTTGTAGTACTGCTGAACTTGTTCTGTGTTTCATGGAAGCCTTATTAAGATGGTTTGTTCCATGTACGATTAGAAAACAAAATTTTGCATTACCTGCCCACTCACCCCTTTCTACTTCAGGATTTAGGACACTGACCTGCTCAGCAGCCTGGGCTTCCCCATAAGTTTCCAAGAAATTCCCTTGGATGACTGATCCTATGATAGTCAAACCCTTACCAGCTTTCAGCTGGGATGCAAATGTTAACAGTCTAGGGTATTTTACATGCAAATCTTCATCAAGTTTCAGAAGCACCAGCAACTGAGGCCTGGAGAAAATAAAAAAGACAATTTATTTTTTAACTAAAGCTTTAACAATGTAACATGTAAAAAATTGCCTCTCATCACTTATATTGTGCTTGAGTATTAACTCTGAAACATTCTTTCTGTCTCTCACACATTCGAGTGGTTTTACTTAATATTTTGTTTCTCTTGGTTAAAAGTAGATGTGAAACTGTGGGAATTCTGCTGCTGCATTGTGCTGACAGTAATAAAACCTGCTGATATACTCAGCTTGAGAGGCCTGCATTAGTGTTTTATTTACAGGCATGTTTTTCAAGGCTCTTTTAAGTACTATGGGAGCACACATAGTGTTCATACTGTAGGGCTGTTCTCCCAGATCTATCTGGATACTTGTGCCAAGAAAATACCTGCATTTTATCTCCAGAAACCTGGCACATGGAAAACACAAATATTTTCATTTGAACACAGATCCTACCTGCCTTCTGTTCCTTAAGGTATTGCTACACAATCAGTCAAGTGGCTTTCTGTCTGGCTGAGCAAGTATAAAAAGATTTGTAAAACTCTGTCTTCGATCGATTCCTATTGCTCGTGTTCAGAGCCCAAGGGTTGTGCAATGCCCAACCAAGAGCAGGGTTCTTGCCCACTTAATCTGTTTTCAACACCAAGAAGGGATGACATCAGAAGGAATAATGTTGGCCACTGTTCATTTCCTAGTCTCTACACCTCTGTACTCACAGACCTTCAGTTTCCCCAGGTTCCACTTCTGAATTCACCAATTTGGAGTCCAGTTAAAGATCCAAAGGGCACTAAAGGTCTGCCCATACAGGGTCCACACAGCAAGGCTTGGCAGTGACACGACAGCTTACTGCAAACTCAACACTTTTTTAGATATTCTGGGCATTTAAATTCATTCACACATCTTGTTTAGAGTCCAGTTTAATTCCTTTAGAGTAAGCAGACAACCATGAGAGCCATTTCATTAGTCCAAGGTGAGTACCTCCAGTTCTTGGTGTGTGGAGGGCCCTCCTCCAGTCTGAGCAAGGCGTATCTGGCTGCGCTGAGCGACAGGCCCCGGATGCCATCACCCCACTCCTTCTCTGCACTGTGAAGAACAAACAGGTCAGCCAACACATGGCTCCACAAGCACTTACTGCACACTTACAATCAGGCTATAGGGATCTGAGCACCTTACAATGAGTTTAATAACGTGACACATAGCAAATATCGCATCTACATTTATCATTTGTACATCAATGTCTGCGATATCACAGATCACATAACAGAAGTGAAAATGTTTCAGTAAAATATATATGATGAACCACCATTCTGAGCTTAATTTGTAATCAACAGTACAGAGAACGCTTCCCAAGCATATACAAACACCTGGCATCTCAACACCCAATTTAGTTATTAGGCCAAATTAAGTGAGAAAGCCACACTACAGCCTGACTCCATCCAATGCTGATCTCCAGCAACTCAAGCTGCTGATCCAACTTTTCAAGGACTGTTCTAAGCAGACCTTTGCACCAGATAAATTGGAATATAATAGCTTGCATCAGCTGTTCTGGGCCTGAAGTAATCATGTGCAGTACACAGCAGATAGATCCCAACCAGTTTTCTACTTCCGGTCATTCATGTTTCACCTAACACCTTTAGAGCCTTAACAACAAAGTACTTCAGGGGCTTTTGCTTAGCAGTGACACAGTAAAATAATGAAAACAAAAATTAACTAATAAGGAAATCCCTCCAAGTCCTCTCAGAACAGTTCCTTTTCCGAATGTGAAGACTCTAGAGATAATTCATTAAAGAGATCCAGCCTCCTTTTTACTCTTTCTTATCCAGTTAATACTTACCCTTGGTATTCAATGTACTTGTAGATCATGCCTGCAATAAGCATAGCTACCAAAGCATAATACCAAGATGAAATGAACATCAGTGCCAGGCAAATACTCATGCCTAAAAATGAGAGGGCCCTAAAATGAAAAACAAAGGTATTAATAAGTAGTGGGGCAGATGAGCTTAACAAACAAGTCAATTACATTCTTGCTCTTTTTTCTTTAAACTGTCTATGTTAAACTGGCAGTGAAAGCAAAGCCTCCAATGGATCTCCCCAGTCCCACCAGTTTTAGTATCCTGTTGTTAAAATGAAATTCTTATGCCATGACATATCTGAGTCTGGTCCTTGTGTACAACTGATACCCAGAGAAATAAAAGACGCTCCTTGCCCTCCTGGAGAAGGTTCTCAAGTGCAGATTGCAGGCTCAGTGAGGTGCCAGCCCTTCACTCACCAGTGGTAGTATTTAAAGCGGGGCCGCCAGTTTGGGGTTCGCAGAAGTGTCTGGACTGCACATGCAAGATTAACAAAGAGGTAACACATCAAGAAAAACCTGCAAAATGAAAGTGCAAAACCTTTTAGCATGCACATTTATAGATCCTGGCATATATTATGATTACATGATTGATTTCAAGTCAAAACCCCACTGCCCTATCACATGCCCTGTCCCCCTACCCCTCTGATGTTTACTAGCCTGAACGATCAGCATAAAGTAGCTTGAACAATTTTTTAATTGGATCAAGTTAGATCTGTTCACAACATAATGCTGTCTTTGTCCTGTGATTAAAATGTTTTTCCAAACCAAATAAAAATATAATAAAAACTTGCTTATTCACAGAATACTCCAGAGCAGAAACAAACAGATTTATATGTAGAGCCTAAAGTCAGAGGATTCATAGATATTACAGAAGTGGAACTCAGGCTCTGGGAATTTGCTTTACTGGTTTAAGATATAGTTCTGAAAGACAATCAAACTAGCAAAACTCAAGAGTATTTCTATTTCCCCCCCAGAGATAGCAACCAGGCTGTTTCTTACATTGAGAGAATTGGAGCCACCATGTCAAGTGAAGCAATAAGGATTCCTAGCTCAGCAATTAATGCTGTTAACAGAAGAGCCCACGTGGGTTCACCATTTGCTTTTCCATGACCAAAGATCTGAAGAAACAGAAACATTAAGCATATCTTCCAGGTATTTCATAAGGTTATAACGGGGAAAAAAGCAAATTACATTTTTTAAAATTAACTGTAATTCTCCTACGTACTTCCTTCTCTAGAGCAAGGAGTCAAATTATTCTAGTGGCCTGCCATGCTTCACAGAATTAGATGTTCGACTTCTTGATAAAATTACCCCATAAGTCTAGTTAAAAATCCTTAAAAATATTCCTTGTTTTCAACAAAAGAAAAAAACCCATCAAAATAAAAAATATTGCCCCTCACTTCAGCGCTGGGCAAACTGGGGAGAACAAATCTGATCTGAAGAGCATGAAGTCAGCTAGCTGGTGAGGAGTATGAGCAGAAAGCCTTTTCAAGGTGTACACACCCAGAGGAAAGGGATGATGTTGTCCTTGGCTATGGCCTGCAGCAGCCGGGGGGCCCCGGTGAGGCTCTGCAGCCCTGCCCCACAGGTGGAGAAGAAGGAGCCGATGACAATGACCCACGGCGAGGGCCAGGACAGCGTGCCCACCACCAGGTTCTTGTTCACCGCCTCGCCGAACCTGCAGGCAGGAACACACTCAGGCATCCGTGCTCTCAGGACTGCTTTGAGACTCATGGCTGGGGTTTTCAGGTCAGTTTTGACATGTCACTGAAATACTGTTATTAATAATACCATCTTTTTAATATGCTACACTGTATATTAACAATACTATACTATTTTCTGAACTAGAAAACACGGAAAGTAGCAAATAATCTGAGTTACTTCTGATATACGGATTGGAAGTGTCTGCAGCTTGATTTCAACATTTTCATTACACATATTTTAAAATTCTTGTATTATTATCACAACATTATTTTTTTACTGTCACCAAAAAAATGCAAGAACTAAGACACAGGATGGAAAATCTGAGAGCACCATGCCAGAAAATATCAAATGGAATACAAGAAGATTCCAAAAAAATTGCTTACAATTTACATACAAATCTGGTTTAAAAGGCACCCAGAAGTACAAATTAAAAAAAAAAAAAATAGGAGAAAAAAAAAAGGAGAGGAGTGGGGCATGTAGACAAAACAGCCAAGAACACACCTACACTGCAAAAAAAAAGTAAAACAAAGGAGAGCATTAAAGCAGTAACACTTACTTATCTCTCAGGACAACACCTTCTATGCAGGCTCCAAACAATAACACACAACTGAAGTCTGGAGGACAGAGTGTGCTAAGGAAACAGAATTTATTTAGACATGGCAGATGAAAGTATTGTGGAAAGGACAGTATGTGCCTCCATCCCATGGCACTTGCACTCCAGCTTCTCCACAAGTACTTGGGAAAGCTGGCAAGGAAATTAATGTCTCACTGCTCACATACACCTCCTAATGCTACAGAGAAAGGTTCTTTTAAGTTTCAGTTTTTAAAAAGGACAGGTTTAAATGTTATGATAAAGGAGAAATAATCAAATGAAGCATTTTTACACTAAAATGTCAATTTAATATTCTGTTAGTACAGAAGTTAATATTAAAATCTTTGTTTTCTCTCTCCTTCTCCTGTGTCTGAAGATATTTTGAACATATAGGAAACCATTACCTTCCACGTTCTTTTTTTGTATCTCTGCTGGCATTCACATCACCAATAAGTCTTTGACTATCAGGTTTGTTATTAACTGTACTGCTTCTGCATTTGGGAGTACAAAATACCTCAGGCTTTTTGGATCTGGCATTCCAGCAAAGCTTTTGATCTTGTGAATTAAGTTCACACAAATGGTTAAATCTTGAATTCTACCCCTGAAATGCAACTCTAAGTTACAAACTGCAATCAAAGGAGAAACATTGCTCCTGAAAGTGACAGTGTCAGCCTCCCCGGGGTGGCACATGAACATGGACACATCCAGTCACCCACTGGGTGAGGCCTGAGCTGCCAGCAGAGCTGGGGGTTAAGGCTGTGACCTGCTTTAATATTCATTATGTCCACAGGAAATGCTGATTTCTTGGTACAGGGTCACTTCCCAAAGTGACAGCAGGGAAAGGCTGCACTCCTTAAAAGCTGGGACAAGCAAGCTGGATCCTGATTTACAGCTTGGCAAGTTTTGGCAACAAAACAGGAATGAAACAGCAGAATTTCCAGGAGAGTCACCATCTCAGCCAGCTGCCCTTTGGGTGAGACTGATTCAGAAAGCTCTTTTGACTTTTTTTTTTTTTTTCATTTTCTATTTTGATAAATTGTCCTTTAGGACACCAAGAGCTAGATAAAGCTAAAAAATGTTGGCTCATCTCTTCTTGAGCAGGAGAGCAGAGATGAAGACAGTTTTTCCTAAGTAAAGCTCCTGTTGCCCTAAGCCTTGAAGAGCTGAAAAAACACTTTGGAACACTTAGTCTAATTTCTGACTCCAGTTTATCTTGTTCTAAAATGTTCAAGAAAACCTATACTCCTTAAAGTCATGCCAAAGAAAAGGCTTTTTTTAAAAAGAAAGGAACTGAAATTTATGAACTCTCCCATTAAAGCCTCCCCTCATCTTACTGTTTCACTGCAACCAGAAAAAAAAAATCTCCAGGTACACCACCAGCCTGAACAGCAATGGGAATGCAAAAGAAAAGAACCCACCACAAAAAGGGGGATGGAAAGTAATGGCATAATAATTACAATTCTTTCAGCTCAAGGATTAATGTTCTGGCGTTGTCTGTTGTTTGTTTTTTTTTCCATTGGCCAATCATACTTGCATTGCCCATTTGGTGAGCTGAAAGCAGCTCCAGAAATCAGATAAAATGTACCAGCACTCCAGGAATTTTAAAAGGATACAGACTAGTGATGTGGTGACAATGGCAAGAATTGTTCCAACGGGGATGGATTTCTGTGCATCTTTGAGGTCCCCTGATCTGTTTGAACCAGCCATGATACCTGAAAGTACATTTTGGTGAGATCACAGGGTGGCAGGAAGCTCAGAGCCCCATGAAGGCCCCTCATGCCAGCACTCTCACCAGTCACTGAAGGGAAGAAGATGCCAACCAGCACCATGAACGACGTGGTGATATCTGAAAGCACGTACAGGTGCAGGTTGTTCTTCTGGCCTGCTACATCCACAGAGGGCTGATGTGCTCTCTCCAGTATCTCTCCTTTCTCCAAATAATTGCTCCATAAGTTGTCTTCAAGGTTATTATCACACCACAGAAAAGAAAAGCATGTTTCAGTTCAAACCTGTTCTCATTATAATGGGTTTACAACTGAGGATTACAAATGCAATTCAGTGATCAACACAGGAAAACCACAAATATGTATCAATAGTCTACAAAAGTCTAAGCAACTTAAACTTTATTACTACTAAATGTAACATTCTTTTAACCTAATACCTACTTCAACCCAAGGAAATACACTGAATATTTTTATGAGCCACCACACAACACAGTAGCTCAGAGAATGCAAAGCAGCAGTATTGACCAGTTTTCTAGACAGAAATGAGTTTGTTCTTCAGTCAGTGGAAGAATTACAGAATCATATGTTTAGCATTTGAAATTTCACTAACAAATACTGAGTCTTCTTGTAATCTTAGAAACTAGACTGCTGGTTTCAGTGAAAATGGGAACCTTCAGCACTCAGTACCTGCACAAAGCAGCTGCTCTCTGGAGTTCAATACTGAACACTTTTCAATTATACTTTATTCAGGAGTGGGCAAAGAAGGAGACACACTATTTCTATACAAGTACTCTTATCTTTCAGGGCATAAAGAATGAGAGCTGTCACTACAGAATTCTGAAAAATTTTAATAACTTATTCATGTTAGTATAACTTAAAATTACAGCTGACTTCATGCTGAAATTATGAGATGAACAAGGGAAATGTAATCAATTTTTCAGGAGACAAGTACTGTATCAGGACAAAGTTCCATCTCCTCTTCTTAAAGGTTATAAGACTGGACTTTCTTTATTGAAGATAATTTTCTTCACTGTAATTACATTTCTCCATTCCTTTTTTCTTAACCAGCAGGGAAGAGTTTGACCCATTTCAGCTGCTCAGCATGCCTCCTCTTTAAGGGAAAAAAAATGTTCTACCATACCTATTAAAATGCCACTAGCAGCTCCTGGAATTCCTGCTATCTCTGAGACATTGTTCATTAGGAAATATTCATCACAGTGTTCGGTGGTTAAGTTTGTGCTGTGGCAGAAGAGCTCCCAAAGCTTAGAGGCCACAGTTATGTTATCCTTAACTACAGTTTTGGCACAAACATCAAAGTGATCTCTTGACAGAGTCCTGTTGCCCAACATGCAAATCCTGGAAGGGAAACATCAACACCAGAGTTAATGGATGTTACTGGGAAAATGAAATCCACACTTGTCCATATTTATTCTTTTATATCATATGGAAACTTCAAGTGGCTCTATTGAGCTACATCATTTCTCACCTTCAAAAGGATGGTTGTAGTACGACAAAGACTGTATCTGTTCCCTTTAAGGGAACAGAAATCAGATAGAACAACTTTTCTGATTTATGGAATTTGATTGATTTATCTTAAACAATAAAAGGGAACAATTTAACAATAAAAGGGAACAATTGGTTTTTTTGTTGTTTGGCGTTGGTTTTGTTTTTTTTTTATTAAACAGAACTACTGGAGTGGAAGAAATGTGAAGAGTACTAGAATTCAAATTACTAGATATTTAGAATAGATAAAGATATTTGGAATCTCATTAGCCCAGTTTCTATATTGCAACACTTGAATTGCAATATAGACATTTTAGATTCATAAAATCACAATAAGCAAAGGTTCTTCTTGTCAGCAGATACTGTGCTTAATTGCTAAAATCCTCCACTGCCTGTTGCATTTCATGTAACCACAAACATCATTTATTTCAGCACTGAAAAGTTTTTAATCCACTTGTCCAAAGACAATTCCACAAGACAGTGATGTAATGTAACAGCTTCCTGCTACTAAAAGGTCATTCAGCTTTTCTTCCCACTGTCAGAAAACTCCCACAGGAAAATAAAGTTTCTTCCATTTTAATTTTAATTAATTTTAATTCCATTTTAATTGTTTCACAGGTCTTATTGATCACTGAAGACAGGAAAATGGAAAGCACAGGGCTGTTTTTGCATGGCTTGCAAGCCTGTGTACTGTAACTTCCAAGAAGCCTTCCCCTACAAATTAAAAATAAATACACTATCTTGTTACTTCAGAAAAAAAAAGAGGAATACAGTCCAAGAAGAAAGATAGGGAAAACATTCAAGAACAATCTAAGAGATAATGAGGGGGATGCAGAGACATTGTTTTACTTTTACTGCTGTAAACCTTCACTGTTGTAAAACACTATAATCATTGGGCCTTAAATATCCAAAGGGAACACTTGAGGGCTGCAAGTACTTAGTTATGGTCAAAGCATTTCAAGATGTGACTAATTATGCAGATCCAACTCCTCTATTTCCATTCCATTCATCTCTTGTCAGCAGTATCAGAAAACACAGGAATTTGCATTCCTGGTAAAACACATACATCCACATTACTGCTGCTCCAGCTCAAGAAGCTGATTCCATGTTTAGCTGCCAACATGCCAAGGAGCTCGTGCTGGTCCAGGGCAGGCTCCTCACAGAGCAGGAAGAGTTTTTGTGGAGCCTCCCACAGCCCCACATCACACTCCCAAGAGGTGCCCAGCTTCTCAGCAAGGAGTTGACCACACAGGCAGCGTGTGGTATCTGACTGGCCTGGGGAAAAGGGACCTGCCAAACTGCTCCCCAAGAACTGCACAAATAACCCAGCAACACCATCACTCAAATCCCAACAGCTGCAGGCCAAGAGACTGGATTGGCTTTGCAGGAAGCAGAGCAGTGTCAGCCTCCATCAGCCTCACCACGAGACTTCCTTCTACCAAAACAGCTTAAAAAGTGTAATAATATGTTCATTTCAGCCTAAGAAACTTCGGTTCCGTGAGCTCTGCACACTGTCATTATACACAGCTAAAAATATTGGAAATAATTCACAAAAAAAGGTAGCTTCAACAGTGTCAGGCACAAGCTTTAAGTAACCTATATTAAAGCCCAACTTCCAGACCCACAGGCAAAGCTACAGTCCCCATCCAGAAACATTACTCACGGAAATTCAGGTGGATCGAAGATGGATTTGATAGCTCCAGCATAAATGGACAGGATGGATATTACTACACAGGCCAAGAAGAGGGAAGCAAATTTGTTCACATACTTCACACCTACAAACACCACCACTGCCATCAGGATGAGGAACACAGTGCCATAGACCCTCATGTTGTTCAGCATGGCACTGGATGCATCATGGGCACCAGATGGATGAAAAATTGCTGCTTGTGGCACAATATATGTCTGAAACAAGAGAAAGCAGAAGTGAGCTGGAGGAACACCAGCACAGAACTCTGTCTGGGATTGTGTACCTGTACTAGAAATGTAAATCACTTGGCATTCTGCAGCATGCTCTTCACTGGGAATCTTTTACATGAAAAGTCAAGAGATAACAGCCCTTTCTATGTCAGCAGTACAACTGAGCCACCTTTATCAAAGATGAGCATGAGTCTTGGATAAAGTCACACTTTCATCTGTCTTGTCAGAAGAGCTCCCAGACTGCACACTCAGAGAGTGCAGCTTCCAAAAGGGAAGCACTAGAGGTGAAGAACTGGACACCATGGAACTGGAGACCTTCCAGTCTCTTCCTGTAAATGTGTATGCAAATATGGGACATGAGTACTGGGGCACTTTCTGTATGTTATTTGTCTTTAAAGCAGGATTACTCTGGTACTACTCACCAATAAAATCTCAATGGCACCAAGGATATACATGGCTCCTGCAAATGTTGTTCCCAAATAAAAACACAGCCCTACAGCTCCACCAAACTCTGGGCCCAATGACCTAGATATCATGAAATAGGAGCCACCAGCTGTGAAACAAGAAAAGTGAGAGCAAAACTATAATTTATTGCTATAAATGTCTAAATATTCACAAAAAGAATACAACAGAATTATATACAGAGTATCTGCTATTTTGAGGTTCAACTGAAGTATCTTTTTGCTAGCACACAGGTAAAAACCAAACAAATTGATCTTTCGCCTGACTGATAACAAGAAGAAATACTAGATATGAATTCAGGCTTTGTATTCTGGATCAAGCAAATCTCTGTAGAGTTAAACCATGTTAACAGCTTACAGCAACTTAGGTTTTGGGGGTTTTTTACCTTTTTAACACAACTGAGAAACTTGGTAACTACACTCACCTGGAACAACACCGTTCGTGGCAATTGCACTCATTGATATGGTTGTCAACATAGTCTGGGGAAAACAGGGAAGTAATTGTGTCAACAATTTTTTTAATATTTTTTAAAACATAACTTATTTCTTGATAAAACAAAGCTGCCACGGCATATGCAATACAGCATTTCTATTTATTCTGCCTCTCATTATCTAAAAGAAAACAAGGGCAGCAGGAATTTAATCACTGAGCTGTTGAGAATTCTGTTTGAGGGATGGCCCCTGCTTTATCAGGTCAAACAGTGGGTGTCTGCAGACAAAGCAAGATAAGAGAATGCAGGTGTTCCTCCATCTGCAGAGCTGCAACCCCAACGAAGGCTGGTCCAGCAAAGCAGGCAGCCCTCACCTGGAGTAGGCATGGAAAACAGCTATTTGCTCAACAAACACTATTTATAAGACTATTCACACTACAGTTTGCCAGTTTAGAAGTAACATTAAAAAAAAAATTAAAAACATCCTGCAGCTACGAAAATGGCAAAGGTGCCTGGCTTAAATCTGACTTTCCTTTACACAAGCACCTACAATGCTGCCTCCCCATGTTTCTCAGTAGTTTCACAGAGGTTATGTCACATGCATTATTGTACCTAGGTACTTACACAACAGCAGCAAAGCAATACAATCAGGAAGGACTGAAGAACTCCAGCCATTCCCACCATCCAAGTCAGCCGAAGGAAGAGAATAACCCCGAAGATATTCTGCATGCATGGCAAATACACCCCCATCAGGGTGCCCATGCTGGGTGACTGGAAAAAAAAAAGTTGATATTCATTAACTGAAATTATTCAAAGCAGAGGTAACCAAAAAGGCCTTGAAGTTCATTTTTTTAAGTGTAGAAACCTGGGAAACCTAAGGTACATACGCAAATACTGCTGTGCTGGACTTCCACAAAACACAACAAACTCCAAAATTATGAATTTCTGAACAAAATGCTGACCCTGTCACATACTGAACTAATTAACCTCAGTATTTAAACCCAACTAGTAACAACAGGAGACACATTTATTTGGTTTTTTGTAGACCTTTAGAATTTTTAGTATGAAACGTGTCAAGTGCTGCAGACCCCAAGATAGATCCTTACCCCACTGCCCACAGCTCGCAAATTAGTTTCAAGGAAAACATAGTTTTGTCACGTTACAACTAGAAAAAATTTGGAAGCAATTTGGAGAAATTGCTTTGGAGAAAACACAAGTTACATGACTTCACAGGAGCTGTATATGACTGGCCTTCAACACAGCATCCTGCAGAATAAACACCCAAAATAATGGCATCAAAATGCCACTGGTAAGGGCTTTAATCCAAGGAATATAAAAATGTTTGTTGCATTGGTACACCTGGCACCAGCAGCATTTCAGAGTCCCAAATCTCTGTGGTTTCCTGCCAAGACATTTCACTGCTTCTGCTTTGTCAGGTTTCCTTCTGCATTTAAAATTACACTGAATTCTAAAACACAGGGGGAATAGTGTCACTTCTGAAAGGCTCATCCCTTTTCACATTCCCTCCGATAAATAAACATGAATTCCAAAAGACATTAGATAGAAAGCATTTAAAGAAGCCCTTGAACAATCATTCAGATGAGAAGGATATTTAAGGGAGATGACAAAACTTGTTCAAATTTGACCCCACACAGCCTTAACTAGATGCAAAAATAAACAGCACCTTTATAGACAAATGAAGTCATGAACCCAAAGCAACAGTATGCAAGACAAGCACTAAGATGTGTGCCAAAAACTTTACATAAGGTAATTCAAGAGTATATTTCACTACACGAGGCAAAATCCCTAAAGAATCACATGTTTATAAGATCACCAGGTCAAACGCAACCAAGGAATTTAGTGCTTCAACTTGCAATTACATGTTACAATCCAGAATTTCCTCATCTGCACTAGAAGCCTGCCCTGCCAGACATGAAACAAAACTGTGCCCAAGAACGTGATGTGAACCGCTCTTCGTTAGAAGCGCCAGGAGCTGCTGACCGAATTTTTTGAAGTCAGCTTTGAATTCTTTGAGTGACTAAAGCTGAAACAGATCAACCAGACTTTTCTGATACACACCACAGCTCAGGTGAACCTTCTGAAGGAAAGTGGGTGACAGAATCATGTGCTGAGGGTTTGCAGTGGAGTTACCCTATGAGATCTGCAAGCATGGGGCCAGAGCTGTTCCTCAGCTGTTCCAGTGCCACAGTACCAAAAAAAAAAGTAATTCCCTAAACGATCACCTGCCATTTTATAAAAATTACCATCCTAGATATGTAACCTGATCAGCTTTGCCAGGATTATGTATGAGGACAAAATGAATTGTTGTCTGATAGTAACAGAAATGAATGACACTTGTTACATAAGGGTCCTGATCAGGGCAAGGTAAGGATTTTTTTACTGAATTATTCCAGTGCTATACTGAGGAGGATCTTCATGGAGTATTATTTACAGTGTTCTTGTTTGTTTCCTCAAGGAAGGGAAGGTGTAGATACTTTTGATTCCAACACTTTCATCTGTTTCACACTGTGTCTTTAACCCCATAAACATAAACTCAGAAAGGACTAAAAAATGTTGCCAGGCACTGGGCAGATATTGCCCAGCACAGGAGCTTCCCCTTGTCACATTAATGCACACCTTGCCTCTCAGGGACACATTCCACATAATTTTATCATCATCTATCTGACCATTCATCCACCAGTCCCTCCCTCACAACATCTCTGAGCCCATCAAGTGAATTTATCAGACATGTGGGTATCTCAAGATAAAGGAGTTAAAGAGTTTGTCAAAACTGGCATCTGGGAAAAGGAGAGAAGCCCATCCTGTTGCTCCTACACAGGAGAAGTAAATGGACCATGGTTATTGTGTTTTCCACGTGACAGTCCTCCACACACAATGAAAGCAGGTGAGACTTCAGCCTGCCCTTTACACACCTCCCAACACCTGCCTCCTTTGCATAAGAATCCACTTTAGCTCAGCTCTTTCCTATCTTCTGCCCCATGTGGTCCCTGCAGCTTTGCTCCACTGTTCCATCATCTTCTCCCCCTCCCTCCTAAATGGCTTCTTAAGCCTATCAAGTTACAAGCTCACTTTGACCACAGAGGAAGAGAAATTGTGCATTAGTTGTACACTTGTGAGACCACTGCAGAGCAGAGCAGCCTAGGAAATGCCCAAGTGTCTGCCCAAGCAAGTATTACTAAGTGTATCTCAGGCATATGAGTTTAGTCTGGATTATTTTATTCTGTAGTAAAAAAAAAATTACTCATAAGAAAGAACGATTTACAATTACTTGAAGCAGCTTGTTCACAGAAATATTTAACACCAGTAATCTGCAGTGACTGGATCCTTTTTTATAGCATCTAATCATCACTAAGGGATACTAAACCAGTGCTGAAGTTTCAACAGAATATGGGTATTATTATGTTCAACCTCAACAGCACCACATGAAAAAACGTAGCACCCCATGCTGCATAAAGGAAATAAAAGAGAGACATTTTGAAGAGCACCATTTTAGAACAACCAAGAAGGGACAGAAACATCTCAAAAACAGTCTCAATTTCAGTGATGTAGATCATGTTTCTGTTCACTCTCATCAGCTGCAGACACATAATTTATGTCAATATTGATCTGAGTCTGAAGGACACTATTTCCATTGTGCCAGTGTGATGGGTTATTAAAGCACTTGGCTGCAGGGCTGGGGGACATTGATCAGCAATGACAGCTCTCATGGTTGCTCTGTAGCATGAGGACACACAGCAGCACAGAAATGAACAGCCTTGTTAAAGATACATGAACTAAAACAGCTTATCTAATTTTTTCCATCATGAGAATGGGATATTTCTAGAGCACTGTGACTGTTAAGTGCTTTATTGCAAGACTGTATTTAAAAAAGGAAAAACAACCCAATTTCCACCTTATTACATTGGAGTCGTGTCAATTTTACCTGATGTGTACCTAACAGAGAATGCTACTACCAAAAGTATTTAGTGGGGTTGCTGAAACAAGATAATATGTTCATATTAAGATGTCTTGCACTGAAATGAAATAATTTGAAAGGATATGATTTGGCAGGTAGGGCTGTGCTGGGTCCCAAAAGGTCCACACTGAGAGACCTGTCTTACCTGCTCAGAGAATTACAGTCACTCACTGAAAGGATTGCCTTCCTCAGTTCATTTTTAAGTATCAGATCTAGAGCCTGCTCATCTGCCTTGCTCCAGCTCTTGCCTATGAGATGCCAATTCCAGCAAGTGACAGGCAGGTCACTCTTTCTCACACCAGCTGAGCACACCCAGTGCAGCACTCACCAACAGGTGGGGTAACAGTGGTTTATCCACTTAAAACAGACCTGCTGGGGCTGGAATAGACTTCCAGACTTCTGTTCTCATGCTCAGATGGGAAGGATAAGGTAGCAGCAGCACAGTGAATTATACTTCGAAGATGATTAAAAAGAAGTATGTAGAAGAATCCTGTTTGCACTGTTTTTAATACCTTCAATCCATATCCTTGTCCAGTTACTGATTTTAAATTTCCTAGGTCTAATGGTTATAATTATTGGCCAGGGTTTTCAGTCGTCTTATATTCTGCATGATGTTTAAAATTTTATATTGCTCATGGCAAGAGAAGGAGAAGAAATTCAAGCTGCAGTTATGATATTGCAGCTGATGTAATTTATCCCAGAGACAGACATGCAGACAAAGGTTTGCCTAAGGAAACTGCAGTGTTTACACAGAAAACACTGAGATATTAATACAGCATGATACTGTCACTTTTGGAAAGGTCACCAAACCCATTCTACAAAAAACATCTGAGAAGTCTGTGAACACACATTTTTGGGACATGGGAAAGCGTAAGTCAGGAAAACACAGTTATTAAACCTGAACTCCATTTTGCCATAGAAGCAAAGCTTTAATAAAGATAATAGTCCTTTCTAATGGCAGTAAACAGCTTGAAAATATGCAAGTATGAATCATACCTAAATGCAGAAGTATTAACACCACACCATGCATGGTACTCTGTACCAGAGATTGAAAACAAGTTCTGAGTTTTCTGGTATTTGCCCCATTTTTACCTTGTGAAGTTTTTTATACACTTGCTTTAACCAACTGCATACTACAGTCCCATTGCCAAATTCTCCCAATCCTTTTTCCATCAGGGAAGCAAGGGACTAGCTTCCAGATTGCTCTGCATCTTACCCTGGTATTCTGGTCAGGCAATTAATAAGGAAATAAAGAGCAAAAGTGATCAAAACTTCCTCAAAATCACAAAAACTGTATCTATTCTATCCTCCACCATTCTACTTCTGTCAAGGAAATAATCAATCTGCTTCTGATAGCAAAAGGATAAAAATTATTTTAGATTATGCAATAATACCATATTAGCAGCTGATGCCTGACATTATTCCCACCAAAAGCATGCTAAAAGAGAGATGCAGCTGACATTCCTTATTAGTAATGTGAAGGTAAAAGCTTTGGACAAGACTCAGCCATTAATCATGTGGTAGCAAGTACCACACAAAAGAAAATCATAATTAAAGTGTTTAAATTCCTTTTTTAATGTCAGCTTATAGGACCAGAATGTAGCTACTTCACCCAGATGACCTTAGCTCAGTCCTGTCATGATGTCACATTAACCACAATATTGTGGCACTTTCAGTGCATGTGGTCTCAAATAAAATTGAATTTTAAGCTTCACGTTGACAAAACAACTTTGTTATCCCCAGTGTAAAACTGCAGAGTAAGGAGCTGGAGTGTGAGTAAGGGCACTCAGCATGGGGTAACATGTATGCTCCTTGAGAGCACTATTGGTTTGCAACATTTTCACTGCCATCTCTTTCTGAAATGGCTCAAACTTTGCAGGGCAGTGCTAGAAAACCTGCAGAATTCAAGTGCTATCTTAGCTTTTTTGGAAACCTTTCTTTTGACAGAACTTGTAAACAAACTGACAGGCCTGCAAGCCATAAAATGCAACCGCACCACTCGCAGGTGCAGCAGGAACCAAAGCACCCGAGGCTCTGCCAGAGGAGAGAGGAACAGTTAAACACTGCCCTCCTGATAGAAATCAGCTACCAATAATCAAACCTCACCTGCTACAGTCATTCCAGGGCAGCCTGATGGGCCAACCATCTAAATGCAGATGCTTTGGGGCAGAATTCAGTTGCCTAAGTGCCTGACACCAGAATGACTCCTGAGCTGCCCCAGGGTGTCCAATCTGACCTCCACCCTCCACTCTAGACAGGTGCTGTCTCCTGCAAACCCTGTGTCATTACTTACCAGGCTTGTAGAGATGTGTCAGATACCACTGGGCAGCTAAAACAGCACTAGGAAAAAGCTGGGGGGGTTGTTTCGTTTTTATTTGTATTCCACTAAAAGCCTATCCCCTTCTTATCTAAACCCACACCAAGCATAAGGAATTGCACTGCAGGGCACAGTTTTAGCCACATCTGCCCCAGTTCTCTGGTTCCCTACAGGTTCTGTGTCATTTCTTTGCAACATTGTCATGGCTCCTGAGAAGAAAGCAGAAAAGAAAAAGCAGAAGGGAGGCCAGCTCCCCAAAAATCACACAGAGAATCATCCCATTCATCAGGTCTGGCCATGGAGAGAATCTTTACTTACTTTTGATACTTTCTTCTTCGATCCATCAGTACTTTCTGCTTCTTCATGTTCCTTGACACCTTGAGTAAGATTTGTGTAGTTGACCAACTTGCCAAGCAGAGATGACACTTTTGGTCGTATGTCAAGCTCCTCCTGTGGAAGAAGACAACAGGTCTGAAGAGTGGCTGGGATCACACCTTCCTGGGCATGCCTGAGGCCACCAGGGAACACACCAGGAAAATCATCCAGGGAATGACAGAGTATTTCACTGTGCCTGAACCACTGATGAGGGGTTTTAATTTTCTGAAAGGACAGCAATTCTGATAGGAAAAGGCCATGCCAAAATCTCTGCACCGTGTGAATCATTCTCCTTAGGTGCTGAAAAGCACAATTACAGCAAGGAAGAAGTCTGAGCCTTAGAACTGTGAGAAAACGAACGTGTACCTTGCAAGTATCTCTGACGCCAACTTACATCAACAGATATACTTTTAAAAAAGGTCAGGCTGCCAAACAAATCACAGATTTAGTGATTAAACTCTGCTCATTGTAGACATGTATGCACTCTGATGATTTTATTACATTTTCCAAACTAATTCATGTGGATCTAGATGAAATTCCCAAAAGCCACATATATGGAGGGCCTCCCACCTTTATACTCATCCCATCCAATTTCTGTTTCTGTTTCGGGGGCAGGGGGGATCAAAAAACCCCAGAACAAAATCATTTGCTTTCCCTTTCTCTTTGAAATTAAAGTCTTGCATGTCTGATAGCACAATAAGGAATGCATGGAAAAGAGAAACAACTTTCCACACAGGAAATAAAAAACAATTGAGAAAGATTTCACTGTCTGTAGCTTTACCATATCTTTAGGTATCACCTTGAACACTTTCTGGTGGGATCAATAGCATTATGTGCTTTGTACATGATGCAGAAACTGACTCCAAATGGGGTCATCCCTAAAGGGATGCCATGAGACAAGCACCCCTTTCCTTATTCCATCCTGTGATCTGACCTGCAGTTGACATGTTTAAAAACCTGATTAAAATTCCTTCCAGAAGGGATTGAGACAACATGTACCTCCCGTCCAGCAGAGCAGCATGGCCTTTGGGACCCTGATAGATCCCTCTACTTAGTCCCACAGAAGAGCCTGCACACCTGGTGTGGTCCTGTGGTTATGGAAAAGGCCTCCAGCAGGAACCTCTGCCCCTCCTTACTTGCAGATGGATACAATTATACAGAGTTAAACTCTGCCTCACAGACCCAGCTGTCATCATACCTGAGCTCTGTCACCACACAGGATCTCTCTGCCTACTGGTACCCCTGACAAGAGATGGACACCCACAAAAAAAAGGCATGTGAAGGAGAAAGATGTGCTCAATCCCTCCCATCATGGAAGATCACAAATCACATTAGAAGTACAAAAAACAGCCAGAAATTACCTCAAACAAGGCCAGATTTCTGTCATAGTAATCACCTCCCTTGCCAGCTTCTGAACTGTTCAGGAAAGGACTGTTTTCTTTATGGTTGCCATGACCTGTGAAGAAAAAAAGCAGCAGGTTTTGATAAGAATGAAAGATTAACCTTGAAGTTAATCTTTAGGATGAGATTAACCTAAAGAATCTAGGTTGAGATTAACCTTGAAGAATCTATAGGAAATAAACTCATTTGGTTAATTGAATATGTTTCTTTTTATTATCTCAAGTCATACAATGTTAGCAATATCAAAGGTGTTACTCTCAAGGTAGAGTTATTTCTATTTCTACTCCTCTGTTTCATTAAAATAGAATAAAAAGTCACCTCAAAGTAAAATTTACAAGTAGGGTCATAGCTACAATGCTATATGTGCCTTTATTCTCCAGTGCTTACTTCTGTAACTGTTTCTTATACAGAACAGTGACAAGCACTAGGACAGCTCCTGAGCATGTAGAAATCACTACAAATGATAACAGCAACCTTTGAGCTGTGTGTCCAACCCAGTTAGATACATTTAGTAAGACTGAACACTTCAAAAACTAGATTCTGTAATGCCAATTACCTGTAATGACAGGTAAACAGCCCTCAAAGCACCTTTTTAGTTCTTAAATGCTGTTTATTTATTTTTGTTTGTTATTCACTATGCCCAGACATTCAACACCCTCATGCTTTTACCCTTACTGTGTTTTGAACATTTAAGCTGTGCATTCTTCAGGCTCCTCTTATACTCCTAAATTAAAACCTAGTATCAGGTACATTAAAACCAGAGCATTCTTATATGCAATGAACAATGTTTAAAAAAAAAAAAAAAAGAGAGCATGGAAGATCAGTAGAGCTTTCTGTAGCAAGCAGTAACAAAAAACAACCAAGGGCACTGTAGTTTAAAACAACCTCTGGGGGAGAAAAATTAAATTGATTTCCATCTTCAAAAGACATTCTTGGACCTATGTCTCTCATTACCCTCTGCTCAAAAAACAAAAATTATTTTCTTTTGCCTGTACCTCTTCACTCCCTGCTCTCAGCCAATAAAAATGAATGATTTCCAAGAGCATCTCCTTAAGAAAGGATTAATCCAAGGAATACCTTTTTCTATTTACAAAAGATGTAACCACTACAGAAAATAAAAATGAAAGAAAAAGACATTATTATCTCAAATGAAAATACTGCAAGTTAAAATATTGCACACAAAAGCAAGAGATCAAACAGCTGGATTTTTGGGTGCATCTTTTCAATGATTACAGTAACCAATTCAACAAGGCACCACTAAATTATTTTAATATAATTAGAGTGAGAATCTCTCTGCATTTTGAAATTTGAATCGACTTACAAAATGAACCTAACAGGCAAAGAGAAGAGTCCTCCCCTACACACAGTGATCAGCACAAACCATACTGTTACAAAAGTAATTGTTATAAGCCAAAAAATTATGAGGACATTCAGTCCTACTCTTACTGAGGGGAAGGCATACATGGAAAGCAGCACAATTTTCTGGAAATTGCTGATCAGGTGCTTTGAACAAAACTGTTGGGAAAATAATATTCACAAAGAACAGAAGTATTTTTAAGCTTCTGTAAGTGAATACTTAGCTGATCAAAAATATACGAAAAAAGCAGCCTATTGTTTTTATGTGCCTACTGCCTTTCTCACAGCTCTGCCAACTAACCCCAAAATGTTAATGAGCAGCTGCCTTGAACAAGGGGGCTCAGCTTATTTGCTGACCCCACCTACACATGAGAGATGCTCAATTTGCTGTAATTGTAGAATTCTTTACACTACTAGGAAAACATCAGTAAGCTTAACAACACAGCATCAAAATCAAAGGGTTATCAACTTTAGCAAAGGTTAAAATCTGCAAAAACTGCTTGCTTGCTGTATTTGTTATGCCTATACTGGAAGACACCAGATCAATTTTGCTGCAGTGTGTGCTGCAGTCTCCCTCATCCTGTTGTGGTTAAAGTACATTTATAATTTTTGCTGAGGAAATGGACTTATCTGCCATATACCTTTTACTCATCAAATTGGACACAAATGATGGTGCAAATTATGACATCAACAGAAATACTGTCTGCTTGATTCTTCAAGACTCTGGACTCTGCAGTATCTTCTCCATTACACTTAACAAACACAGCAAGGTCATGAGCAACTTTGGTTTGCTTCCTCAATTCCTATATACACTATATAGGAAATGCTATATACTGGCTCTGGTGACTGAATGTTTGAAATATCAGCCTGGATTTTTTTTTTTTTAACACCGAGTGATTTTTAAAGCAATTCTTTGCTGCCTGAGTTTTCCTCCTTCCATTGGGAACCCTACCTTATCACTGAAGTCAGCATAATGGGTGTTCTTTCATTTGTAACACTTAGAGAAACTTTCAACCATTTTATGTACAAAATCCTGCTGCTGCCAAGGTACATTCATACATTCAATCTCAGTTTTTTAAACAAGATGATAATCCTTTTGCTCTTTCAAAATGCCCTTGTTACTATAATCCACATAACCTCTCCTTAGTTAAGAAAGATTATTTCATACCATCTCCCTGAGCCTGACAAAGACCAGTGACTTAAGATGAATCTTCAACTTAATTGTCATAATTTTTTAGATGCACCTTCATTTTACCAGCAGTGGATTTTTCACAATTGGTCTGTTCAGAAAACCCCTCTCTCTCTCTCTCTATAAATAGCTTCCATCTTCCCTCTCATTCTCCATTTATGTTCAAGCATCACTCAGACCCTTCCTTAGACTTTCCTTCCAAATGTGACCCCTTGGCATGCTGGCTTTATACACCTTCCTGTACACAGGAAGCCCAAACTAAATAGAAAATTCAGTAGTACTGGTGACTGGAAATATAGTATTGATTTTGCAATTGCTAGGGCACATTTTCCTCTCGATGGTAGAGAAGTACAACTGCCTTTTTACCACATTCACAGCACTAGCTCTATTGTCCTGAAATAACATACATATGAATTACTGCAAACAATGCAAAAATAAAAGTGAACTTTCCTGCTGATCTAATGAAGAGCCACTTTAAAATCCCTCTGAAAAACTGCACACTTTCAACAGGAACTGAAGGAGTTTAAGTTTAGATGCAAGTTCTTTACAATGACATCCTAGGTCCACATCACCAATAAGCAGAACTGGTGCTGCAGATGCGTGCTAATTCAAGACTACTACATTGCTAACTTAAATACAGCCAATTAAATGACAGCCAAAAATCACCTTCCCCACAGCTACATGTGCAATGCAATCTCTTCTTTACAGACATGTTCTAAATCAAAGCATTCCTCTCACTTTCTTTATTCTCATATTGTGTTTCTATTTCAGGAGTAAAACCTCCAGCAAATGACCATTTCCTCAACAACAATCACAACTGTACTTTGACAAAACAGACCAGACTGCAGCACAGTGAAGAAATCACACTGAAAGAAAAAAATTTGTCCAGTATATTCTCTCTGCCAGTGAGCAACAGCAGCAGCTTCAAAGAGACTTACTTGCCTGGGAAGAGCACGTTATCTCCATCAGTTTTGGAAGGGAGCGGATGTGACCTCAGAAAGCTACTCTGGGGAATTCTTGCCCCAGCTTCACCCGAGGACAGTTTACATCCTGAAGCATGAAGTCTCCTGGGCAAGCACCATCCTGTGACATGCACACAGTTTTCCACATCCTTAGTTATCAAGTCTTTGGTCCTGGCCAGTAGCTATGTGGTTTTAGTTTTCATCATGCAAGATTGATTTGCAAGGAACATTTCTCAAAGAGGGAGCTAAATACTCTGCAACAGAGAATAATTAATTTGCCTTAGTCCCTAATTAATCTCAAATTTTGAGGTATTCAAGCTGTATTCCAAGTAGGCTAATGTTTCCTCTTCACTTGTTTCATTGCTTCTCAGTCTTCGTTATCTTTCAATAATTAAGGCATTTTATTTCTGAATTCTACCAGTTCTCTCTCAAACCAGATAATTCTATTTGCAGCCACCACTTGAACTATACAGTTTATCTTAACACCTCCAGCACAGCTCCCTGAACATTCTACTCCCCTACTCAGATATGGGCACAGGTCCAGAGAACAAGTTCCTCATCCTGTGGATCACCTGAGTTCCTTGAAACATCAGAGATGATCATGGAACAAAACTTAAAACCCTCAAGTGTGCATGCTCCCACATGCAAACACACAAGCCCATGAAACAGAACAAAAGCAATAAATGGATGTCCAAATTTTTGTGTCACAGCCAAGAAAAAACACTGTTACTAAACTTTAGCAAATATTCTACTGACTGGTTTTCTTTTGCTCTTCTCCAAAAGGTTAATGTTGTCTTTACTAAAAAAAAAAAAACAGAAAAAAAAAACAACAAACCTAAAAAGGATTAAGAATACGGAGGACACTATTCACGTTACTGCTTTCCTTCTGGAAGAGGATTAGGCCAGACAGACAGTTTCACTGCTTGAGCATGCTGAATGCAAGCCTTTTGTGCAAGACATTGTGTTTTCTTAAGTAACTGAGGGATGAAAACCAGAATTTAGAGAGCATTACAAACAAAAGACATATATGAAAGCAAAAGACAGATTAGTGAGGATAAATGAAAGCTGAACAATAAGGCACAGTGATACCATTGTAAAGAAAAGACCAGGAAGCTCCACAATGATAAGATCTACTCTGCTAGACTAAAATAATCATTGAGAAGGTGGCAAGAGCAGGGTAGTCTGGTTGCATGACTTGACCTGTCAAGGTTTTATTTTTCTCTACTACCACTTTCTAAACTCCTTTACAAAAAAACACCACTCCCCTCCTTCATCACATTCAGATGAAGAAGCAGAAATTAATACATCTTAAAAAAACTACAGATTCTTTCATCAGGACATGACTAACCCAGAGATGCTCACCTACTTCTTACGGAAACTTTATCTACCTAGCAAGTTAAGATGTGCTGAAGGCACAGATGGACAGAGCCTCAACTTTAGTCTGGCCCACACAGATAACAAAGTGAACAGAGCAATGCCAATTAAGCTACAGCAAGGTTAAAACATCAGAGAAAAAGCAAATTCTGAAGAAGGCTGAACTTTGATAAGAAATTTCTGCCACTTTGCTTCTACAGGCACATCACAGCTGAGCTGATGCCAGCTGACAGAGGCACGCACACCCTGCTCCCAGCATCTCAGGAGGAACACAGCCTCCAACACACTCCGGAGGCAGGAAAGCTGCACAAAGCTCCAGACACTGCTGTGACCCATGAGGATGGCATGCAGGCCTGCCAGAATCCTCCCTACATGAAGTACCAAGTCTTAAGTGAGGGACTAAATTTCTTCAAATAATTTCAGTGCGAATCAGAGTTCAGGTCAGAGTTGGAACTGAAATGCTCGGCTTGACCAAGAAACACCTTGGTTTATTTACCCCTTTATAACTAACAAACAGCAGGTATTTCCTAGAAAACCAGCTCAAAGGACAGCCCAACACTCCTCCCCTCAATGTAATTTAATTTCTGGAGCAGTGTAAGAGTTAGTATCTCACTTGTAATTGTACTATGCATGTACAGACTCCTTTGTGTCTACCACAGTAACAAACACTGTGATGAAATAGCCTGCCTAGCAGCTAACACCACATTTTGCTGTTATTCAGACACTATTTCACAAGTATTACTGGCCACAAAACCTGTGATAGTTAAGGGCACAAACTGAGCCATTGTCATGCACCGGGACACTACTTCATCTAACTTTTTTTTTTTTAATTACAACAAAAAAATATTCATGCTTATATTTCTTCCACCAGTAACACTGGAATCTAAGATTAGAAATCAGAGTTGATATGCAAGTAGGTTTCCCTTAATATGAGCAGCAATTTCCAGAAAATATGCTGCAGGTTTCCCTTAATATGAGCAATCTAAACAGCAGGCTGTTATAGCCAGCTAATCACACAGGCTCACTTTTCACTCAGAAAGAGATGGCTCAATTAGCTGACCCGTGGAGTGCCTCTCCTGTGCATGCACCTTGACATGCTGCAAATTACCTCTAAAGAGAGCCTAACCTAAATAAAACCCTAATTTATAGATGTTTTAGGGTAGGCAAAATTGATCCCACTTTGGAAAGCAAGTTAGCTCTGCTCTGATTTATTTGTGCTTCCTCAGATTTTCATGTGTCAGTATGTTCTGCAAATTTCAACAGAAGTGGTAATTAAGACACAACTTACTTTGATTTTTGACCACAAAAATCAAAATAGGTTTGCTACACTTAACTGTTCTAACAAGACCTAGAAGCAAATGAATACACCCGAGGTAGGTATTCTACTGAAAAAAAAAAAAAAAAAAGAGAAACAATGGGATTGTTCCAAACAGAAATTATTGCATAATCAGGTTTTATTAGTCAGATCATTTTGAGGGCGTTTGTTCACAGCCTTGTGGATAAAGTTTTAATATAGAAAGCTGTCCATGTCCATTTTTATCACACTTTGGGGGTTTGATCTGTTTTTAACAGTTCCTGAGACACCGTTTCCCAGATGTCAATAGGGATAATGCTCATACTGCTCTTCCCAAAGGCTGTGTGATGTTCAGTGTTCTGCTCACCACTCACAGGCTGTCAAGACCTGCAGGTCTGAGTATTGCTGAGAAACAGGAAAACCTCAACAATCTTCTGGACTTTGCCAGCAGTCCAAGAACCCTGGTATCTCCACATTTCAGCAGCCAAGCACTCAAGAGTACTGCTGAAGTAAATCAAGAGACTGTCATTTTAGGATAACCTAAGAAACATGCAGACAACAATTTGATTTGAAATACATTCCAAGTCTGCTTCTATTCATGTGGTTCCTCGCATGTGGCTGGACTAAAGAAAACTCATTCATTCTCAGAACCCTTATGGAACATTTTTCTTGGTTCATTCGTGAGACTATACCAAATAATTCAATGCACAATTATGCTCTTGCAGATATCACTACCCTGGCATTTCATTAACAGAAATCAGACATTGCTTCTTTTCTTAAATTACTCACTTTCAACAATTTAGCAAAAGTCCTAATCGAACATCAGCAGCAGTCCAAAATAAAGATAACTTCAAGCAATAATAAAAAAAGACAGCCTATGAGAAATGCTTGTTTTTCCATGGACAACATACAACTAGCCAGAAACATGAAGAATTTCTAAAATGAAAATTCTGGTTACAAACTCATTTATGGCAGCAGAACAGGCAGCTGACATCATGGGATCAGATAAGGAGGAATACTTCTTTTCCCTTTAGCTACAAAGTACCCAGTATTACCCAAAGCACTTTTTTCATTAAAAAAGTCATGATTTGGCTTTCATATTTTAAAAAACTGAAAAAAAGTAATTTCTTTATTTTGCAACAGGAAAAAGACAAAAGTAGCAAAGTGACATTCCAAGCTCAGAAAAAAATGTTCCTCAAAATGTTTTGCAAACTCCACTAAGTTCTCATTTTGAGGCTGGGCTGGTTTAGGTATGGGGGGTTTTTTAATAGGATTATTGTATTTACACCAGAAGTAGGAGAAACAGGAAATAACCAGTATTGCATCTAGTTAGATAAAACTCATTCACACTACAAACTAGGCATTCCTAATGAAATAACTAACTGAGATCTGTTAATGCCAGTTCACACAAGACCTTGGGCTACCAGGTCTTTTTCACTGAAGGTGGCAGAAAGCACAAGCTGTAAAATCCCAGCTGACCAAGTCTTTTATGAAAATAAAGGCCAAAGTCACACTAGATAAGAACCCACACAACAATAAGGCTTATGAGAGGAAAGCACAGCAGAATGAAAGGACAGATCTCTCCCTGGAGAGCTTTGAGGTCCTCTGTACTTGAAACACAGGCTCAAATCATCAGTTTCACTGAACATTCACATGCCTGCTCCAGACACACATTTCCATCAGAAACTGCAGCTTAAACACCAAACTACTGACATTGGTGCTCATTTTAACAGTATATGTTGTTCACTCACTATTATAACATTATTATGCTATGTAATAACATTATTTACTTCACTGTTAATTGACACTGTCAATATAGTTTTGAGTTTACTGGATTTTACCCAACTAGTAAAGCTGTGATTCTTAAGACTTATTACATACTACATTGCAGTACACATTTATCATCAGCAACAGTTATGGCACCTATAAAAGTGACACAAACAAAGCATAACTGCACCCAAAAACTAAAACAAAAAGCTGTATTATTGATAATATATTCATTCCTCTGAACCAGTTCAGAGTTCAAAAGATGGCACTGTCTTGTGCTCTGCTTGAAAGAAACAGCCAAATCTTTCCCAGACAACATCCTATGCAACAGATAGGCTGGAGCAGAGTACAAAATTAAGTATACAATTAAGGTCAGATCTTGGATTTATCCCTAGATAAACATGTGTGAATACTTCTACTGTACTTTGCAAAACTAGATTAGAGAACAGCCTTACCCACCAAGTTGTCTGACCCTACACAACTCAAAGGATTTAACAATTTAATAATACTGTGTTTCAGAAAGCACTATGACTTTATTTTTCAGTTAAGATACACTGATAGTTTCAGAACGCTATAATTCTTTGTAGGTGCTCATATCAACATAAAATACTTACCCTTTAGCAATAGTTCTTTGACATTTTCAGTAACTTGGTTTACCATTATTCTTCTTCCAGCTCTTAGCACATGCTTTAGTAAATCCTTCCTCTGTGAAGTCCTGAGGATTGGACAACTTTAATAATATTGTATTTCCAAAAGAACTTTTTCTACCTGCTCTGACAAAGTGCTGGCTGCAATGTTGAATTAGACTGATCTCTTCCAAGAGTTGCCCACAGAAAGTTAAGCCGACACTGATACAATCCTGGGAATTATAATCCTTTCAACACTGAGAAAATATACAAGTATCAGGATCTTACAGAAAATGCTACTTGTGAAATCCAAGCCCAGCCACACTGAAGAGGCACATTGCAGTTGTTTGCACACTTACTCAGAAAAGCGTGCCACAAATCTGCTGCTTGCTGAGCGTGGAATCAGACAGGGTTTTAAACCTGCTAATGCCATGAAAAGTGTAGCTCTGTGACGTTAGCCCCGCAGGCATTTCAGCTTTCAAGTGAAAACAGTGATCTGTTTCTTTCCATCTTCAATACATTAGAATAGGATGACCCATTAATGGATGAACCACATGTGAGATCGCAAAAAAAAAACTAGCAACAGCAGGGTGAAATGGGAGGTTTATATAAGATACACAAGAAATACTAACTTAATGATTCTAAGCACTTCATAATTACCAGAGCCCCCAGCATTCTGCCTATTCACAAGGAGGTCCTCTGGATATCAGCACACACCTCAGTAAGACTTATCTACATGATGAGGTAGGTGCAGTCATCAGGAATACCTGGGTAATTAAAGATGCCAAGTCACTTTTGAGAAACTGGATTTAGGAATTCACATCACTTGGGAGCTTTCATAATATAACCTGTCACTGCCAGATAAAAAAAAAAAACCACTATAAAAACAAGCTTTATTTCACTGTAATCCACTTCAGAGGTTCTTTCATGTGGAACAACTCCAAAACCATTTCTCATGATTATTCTCCCTGAAACTCCATCCCTTCACATGCATGAGGGCACCTCAGATACAACACAGCTTCTATCAAAATATAGGGAGCAGCATTCTGGTATTTTCCCTGCCTCAGGAAAGGCCTCTTGTCTTGCTATAAAATGTTCTCTTTCTCTGAAAGAATGCAACATGCATCTATGAGACCAGTATGCAGAGTCCATGCAATATTCAATTCAAATTCACCTTTCCTTCTGATACCAAATACAGAAAATTCTTTTCAGCCCTATACCTGTTCAACTGACCATGGCTTCACAGTACCAAAGAGAGAACAACAACAAAAAAAAAGTCCCAAAAACACACACCACAATTTTGGACATACCTGTTCCCTCCTCCAGCTCAACACAGGCCAAAGAAACAATTGTACAGGCACAAAGCTTGGAGTGAGAGAAAGCAGATGGGAACAGTGACCACTAAAAGCCAGTATTGCCACCAGCTCAAAAAACTTCCTACAGGGAACAAGTGGAAAGAAATAAAGTAAGAGCCAGGATGCTAAATATGCTCCAGACATGCAGAAAATAACAGAAGAAAGGAGATTTAATTACTTGGAGCATTTCAGTGTGTGTACATTCTGTGCATTACACACTACACAATGTACATTTACATTGACATCTATCTACTATCCATTCCTGGAAGACAGCAGAAAGACATTGGTAACCACTTACAAGCTGATTGTGAAACCCTGAATGTCATTAGTTGTCAGTCAGTTAACTCATACAGAAAGTGCTGAACATCAGATATTTCTTACATTTGAGAAGTACTGTGTTCCATGTGGAAACAAAGTTCATGAGATTTTTTTTGTTTTTAAAGCCAAGGAAAAGGGAAAGGGGGAGGGTGTTTCACAGAGGAGGGAAAAAAAGAAAAAAGAAGTTAAGCCTGTGTATAGTCCAAGGTTGAAATCCAAGGATGACCTTTCAGTGTGAAGTGCTACAAACAGCCAAAACTCACTCTAAATCTGGTCATAATAGTTACAGAAAGTACAAGTCAGCATGAGACTTCTCCAAGCAAAGGGAGTCACTCCTTCCCACTGAACATTTTAGAGGGTGGACAGAGCTCTGACACTGCACATGATAAAGAGCAAACCACCTTTCTTTTAAAATACAAATATTTTGACACACATTTACCCACAAGTCCACAAGTCTCCCAAAACAGCACAACACATTTCACACAGTGCAACACAGCACAGACCAAGACAAAGTCAGATATCTGGACAAGCCACAGTGGCTTTTACCATCATTTTACAGAAAGCTGATCTGTTTGCAAGAGCATCAGAGCAAAGTGAGTATAACACATTAGCTTACAGAAACTCTTCAAGGAGCAATCGGTAACATTAGATCACTTTTCTGCTTCACCAGTCAGGAATTAGGCAGCTGGAACACAATCTAAGTCAGAAAACACTCCAAGATGTATAATAGTGAGTTTGCTCCTACCACAAAGTCTACAATACAGTATCTTAAAGGGGCAAAGGCCAAATACTGCAAATAATAATTCTCTCTGTGTTGCCTTGATTTACAGTTTTAAAGCTCCTTGCATGCGTACTAAAAGGCAGATAATCATCCCACTGTCTGATTACATAGAACTGGGATTTACCAATCATGCCTCAACTATACCTCCTTTCATGATTGGCTACCATGTCACAGAAATTAACCTCTGACATTGTCACCACATTTCCTGGAACACAGAAATACATCAAGAGTGAGTGGTTTGTGTTGGCCTAGACAAAGAAGACAAGATAAAAGTTCCATGCAGGAGCTGAACCAAGGGTTGGCTTGTGATGCTCTCAAAACAGCCATGCCCCAGCATAGGTGCAGAACACAAACAGGAATCAAGGGAAAGGAAGGGATGCTGTTGAGGGCATGGGAGGTGGTCAAGTGGTACTACTGCCAAATACTTCACATCCTGAAATCACAGACTGGACAGTTAAAACCTTAGCAGAACAAAGCCAAAAATATACAGGAGCAGTAGGTTCTAAAATCAGATCTGCAAGACAATTAACAAACTTCTACCTTTGTGTCAGCTCTGGACACAAATATATACTACAGTAAATAGTAGAAAAAGTAAGATCAATTATACTATTTAGAAGAGGATCAGCAAGACAAAGCTCCTGAATGCAAAGGTAGAAGGCAGAGGAGAAACAGTAATGCGCTGTCCCCCATCAGAGACAGCAGCAGCTATGCCATCCTCTTGAATTACTCCTACTCCTGACTCAGATCTGACCTCAGACATGGAAATCCAGAGGTGGACGTTGCACAGAATAACTGAGCTCAGGGCTACTCACCTTGCAAGCAGAGACAGGGCCATAAAACAAAGCAGCATTGCTATAGATAATTTTATGGAAAACAATTATACTCTAGGGCACAAAAACTGTTTTACTGCAGCAGTCAGCAACGTAAAGTATGCAAGAGCAAGTATCAACAAGTTTGCCCTTCTCAACTCAGCAAATGAGCAGCTTCTAATGGCACACCATAAAAATCCTTTTTTCACTTTGAAAAGTGAAAGTCAGAAGGTTGTATGGTCTGCTTCATGATAAGAGGGTAAATGCAGTGATTGAATGACATTCTAAATCCCTCAGGTAAACAGAAGAAATTGCTGGCTACTGGTAGGAGATGAAACTGAAGGTTGGTAATTAGACTGCAGGGAAAAAAATCCATGTAGTCTTGTTGAGGTATAATTACCTTGAACCTATCCATAGCACAGTGTGCCTCTGCCCTACACACAGCTCTGCATCATGGCTCCTCTGCCAGGATCTGGTTACACAATCCCTGCCACAGATCCCCTGCAAGCCAGCCTCCAACAGCAGCTCACAGCTTTGATTCTCATTTTTAAAGTAATCGATGGACTGCATCCTCATGACAGTACAGACCACGTGCCAATCAATGAAAGAGCTGGGCTTCTAGGACAATGCAGGTCACTTGGGTGGAGAGAAAGGGGCAAATTAAGCATTCTGCATTCAAGAGAATGGAACCTGTGGGCTAAAAATCCAGGAGACATTAGGCAAACCGAAAATGTGAATTTCTGTGGCAATGCTGGCATACCATGCCTTAGACAAAGGAGCTTCCTGGAGCAGCACTGTGACCATCAATACACAGGTGGGATGATGAGCATTCCTCCACCAGTTCCAGCCACCTCCTCCCTCAACCCTTGCCCACCCCACCTGGCACTGGCATCTCATCTTCTGCTCAGCAAAATGCCATGTCATTTACATTTCCAACAAGTCCAAAGCTGCCTCCAGTCAGCAAAGCATAACTGCCAAGTTATCAAACTTCCCTATTCATCCGTAAGCTAATTGAGTAAAAGCTTTTGGGGGGCAATTAGCACTTTATTCTGCATGTCAAATTCCATCTCTCTGCCCTATAGAGCACAAAGAAGATCAAAAGATGACTAAGAAAGAACTCTGCCAGGTACCTTTAACAGCAACAAAAATTTGAAAAAATGTAGTCCCATAACTGTTCTGACCTGTACCTCTGCTGCTCAGACATGATTTAAGACTGCTGGAAAGCAAACAATCTTCTTTTCCAAGCCATACCTAGAATCCACCACAAAATCTAAAGCCCTATTAAAAGCCTGTTCTGAAAAAAATGCTACTCCACGAACTTCTTTTTATGGTTCTGAATGACGGTTTGAAACTTGTGAAACAGTGTTTAAATAAAAGCTGTAGGGGACAAATAGGCACTAAACAGACTACAAAATAACCTCCACAGTTACACATATAGATATATGCAGTTACAGTATACAAAATGTTGTCATACTCAAATTCCACAGAGGTTTACCCTACATGCATTGTAAGGGCTGTATTTTTGTGTAGACCTTTTAAATTTAAAGACAGACATATTAACTGTCACGTATTTGAGTCTGTGAAAAGTCTAATATTTTTTGTGTATGTATTTTGTTATTTTGCTTGCTTAGAAGAAAAATATTGTTTGCTTGGCAATTGCTACAGCAGCCACTGTGAAAGATGCTCAGTCCTCCATGCATGACAAAATCCAAGTATGCTGAAAGAAATCATCCAAAGCAGCTCAACTGAAAGAACAAGAACAGTACTACTCATTGCTAAGGGATCACTTGGCAGCATTTAAACAGTTGCCTATTGAAAACTAATAATTAAGAAAGAGGTTTTACTAAATCAAACAAAAAAAAAAAACAAAAAACTGAAACTTTATTATCTGAGAATAAAAATCAGCTCAGTACAATTAAGACATGCAAAATTTCCAATTCAGAGGTTACTGAAGACAAAGGAAACACCCCTAAAATGTAATTCAAATAGGCTTTAAACCATGTCTTAAAATGGTGAAATTTTTTTCTCCGTAAATCAGGTCACAGAACAAAGTATTTAAAGAGCAACCTTGAACCAACAAGTTGAAGACACCGACCTTTTGATCAAAGAAATCTTGCTTCACATACTGGTACTAATAGCAATTTTTCTGTAATTTAAAGCAGTCTGCACATTATTTGTTGCATCACAACCAAAAACAGATGTAAATCCTTAACTTGGTCTTGGAAGGGGAAACTCACCCAGTGCCACAGGGAGAGGAGAGCTGCATTTGGTATCCCCCATCCTGTTACACGCACTTCAAAACAAGGCAGTGATCACTAACTCTGATCTTTCTCAAGGTGGTTGTTGCCAACCTCAGCCAACATCATTTATTAGATTTGGCTACATTTCTTAGCCAATGAGACTGCAAACCACCTTAGTCTTCATTCTACACAGAACTTTGGAGCAAAAGCCAAAATTAAATTTTACATTGAAAAGCATGCAAAAGTGTATGCTTTAATTTTATTGCAGCAGGGAAAAGAAAGCAGATGTCACTATTTTCTTTGAGGAAGTGAAACACTGAAGAAATTTGCAGGGGGAAATTGAAAAACACACACAGATCAGTTTTATGCATGAGAGAGAGATGTAATACAAACACAAGACACCCAAAAATGCACTTAAAATTCTTTGGAAAAGTTCAGAGATTGTACAGAAGATATCACTTCAGCATTATTAAAATATTCCCAAACTTAGTCTCAACTCAAGTTTGGAATGGCCACTTAGCAAGCATAGGCTGAGAGAATTAGGTAGAAAATCCATGTCTTTTCATGTACAACTGCTTAGCCTTCAAATGCAGGTGTTCTCCAAAGCACAAAAAAGCAGCAGCTGCAAAAGACCAACAGAGGGTTGTTTGGGTTTTTTTCAACAATCTTTTCTTAGTTTTTTGCAACATGCAGACACACACACGGGTACAGGAGCTGCTTTCACCTCACTTACACATATCACGAAGATTCTTCCCAGAGCTTTTTCAAATAACTGAAATACCAGAGAACCCACAAAAAGGCCCATGTTTTCCTATATTTAGCTAAGTCTCCTGTTCACCAGCAGCTGGCACCACGATCCCCTTGGTACTGGACAGCTGCAGCCTCTCCAGCTCTGTCCTAATCACTGCACAAATTAGAAGAAGTATGAGACATGCTTAGCAAAAGTAGCAGTTTATGCAGCAACAAGAACTTTTTTGTTTTCCTAGACAAGCATTTTAACAAATTAAACCTTACTATAGTACAAGCCAATAAAAGAAACTAGAGGTATGGACCACGGGCTCCAGGAAAATGAGCTCCTCAGAAAAATTCCTTTGATTACAGAGTACGAAGAAGTATATACCACCTCCTTCACCCACCCAGCTATTATCAACAGCTAATTATGTCACAAAGCACTTTTCCACTCTCATTTTTCACATGCTAAACTCTTATCTTTCCTTATCTGAAGCAAGAGTCCACTTCTCCATGCACCTGTATTGCTGAGAAAAGCATTCTGGAATTTAGCACTGCAATCAGGGCTGTGGTAATTGCTGATTGCTCAAACAGAAAGAAAAGAATTGAAAAGAAAAAAAAAAGGAAAGAAAAGGAAAAAAGCTCTAACAACAAAAAAACCTCCCAGGACTTCTAAAGTATGACCCTGCTGCTAAGACCCCTTTCAGGATCTGCACTGAAAATTATAACTATTGCTGTGGATCCTATAAGTACCCTTTCTGAAAAGAAATAAATACTGACATATTTAGCACTGACAGGACACATTTATTATCTCCAAATGTATACATCATACTTTTCAGAGAGGGGAAACCAGATGCCAGCAGAACAGAAAAAAGAACCCCTTCCCATGAAAATGCAACTACATTGAAGGAGATGTTGTCTCCATCCCATTTTCAGTAAGAGAAGAGTTAACAAATCACCAGAAAAGACAGTTCACTGACATCAGTATTGCTATTCTCAGGTTACTTTCTTTTCTCTGAAACAATTCAGAGGTTCTGCCTCAACCCCACCCCAGGCTGCCTCCTCTATGACTTCTTTCTGCGGCTTTTAGGCAACACAAAAAATGCTGAAGACGCTTGTGCTACAGAGGTTATGCAAAAATATTCCACTATGACCACCATAACAGTGCCATTTAGCCACACTGCTGCCAGCAGAAGTTCTTAAGATAACTTAAAGTGCTATTTGGACGTGTTTCTGTTGTCCTATTTAGCCCTGGTGTCTGATTTATTACATGACTAATTTTATCTTATCTCTGGACTTTGCCAAAACACCTACATTTAAGAATTAAGCACTTTGAAGAATAATTTGTGAATGATTTATGTGTCCCCCTTAAAAGGATCTTCAGACACATTTCATGTGAGCTTAGTTTCAAGCCTTGCAAAAGACTAAAAATCTTTACTAGTAAGTTACCACACATTAAAGCAGTGAACCAGGAAGTTTAAAGTAAAAGCACACTGCTATCACACCAGAACTTTACCCACATTTTCCAAAACAGCTCCCTGCAAATGAGCAGCACTATCTGCTGCTGCACAAGAACACTGAACACGCTGACAACAGAATGTAAGCTCGAGGTAAAGGTCTCAAGTCTGGTTAGAGAACTCAGGGCTTGGAGGAAGCCATGTGATAACTGGAACATAAGCAGAGCAATTCCTTGGCAAAAACCAAGGGTGGCAGCTGACCAAAGCTAGTTAGTGACACCAAGCTGATTAGTGTCTTGTTTCCACACAAAAGTCAAGGGAAGATAAATAACTTCCCACAGGACACATGACATTGCCACACTTTGGTTAACTGGGTGCACAATGACTGTGGAGCTGAGATTTCTATTAAAGCAAAGTGTGTTTGGTTTTTTAAACACTATTCAGACCCCACTGTCCCTCTTTTTGCCCTGTGTACCCAACCTAATATGCTGGCTTTATTTCAAAGACAGAGGGGATGCCAAATTCACATTTCTCATCCCTGCCGATCCATAAAGAAGGGCTCACGTGTTTATCATAGGATCACAGGATAATTCTTTGTACTTCTTTTTCTAAATGAAAGATGTCAAAGTCTATTACGGGCAGTGGCAGTCAGTGGAACCTACTTAGAAATAAAAGGCTGATTTTATTCATAAGCAAGCACTGGAACTATCTGACAAGGCTAAATTATTGCACACTGACTAATGTCTTCTTATGGAAATGGTTGACAAGAAATTCTGTTGCAGAACAGTTTCATATCCGTAGAGTTTAGATGACACCCTATCACCTGATGTCCTAAAAAAAGCAAAATTCAGAGGGAAAAAAAGCCTTCAAAACCAGAGATATGACAAATAGAGGCAGCAGTAAAAAGATCAAACCAAAAAAAGAATCCATCAGAATCACAAGCAACAGCCTAAGATATTGTGCGAGGAGTACTGGACAACACAGCCACTGCTCTGCAGACTGTTACAGAGCGGCTATGAACAGTCACAGTGCCACGGCCACATGTCATTACTGAGTCACCTCAACCGATCCAATCGAACTGAGCAATGCAAACAAGTCTTGAAATCAGGTTCTGAATAGCAAGCTGACAAAATAAAATCTTCCCAGCAGAAGGTTCACCAGAACAACTGCAACCAGTTTCTCACACTGCCTGTGGTGGAGCTACTCGGTGGCACAGAAAGCCTGGAGCATCAGGCAGCTCTGTGTGCATCCATCTATCAGTATCAACTGTGTGCACTTCGGTAAGGCCACAACCTAAAACTTGAACTCTGCACTCAAGTCAAAGAGTTTATCTTATCTCAAATCAGGGGCATCACCAACACCAACAAATCCCTCCATGAGCCCCGTAATCAGCTGCTACAGAAGGCTCTGCAGGCTCACCCTCCTGCCTCCAGTCTGCAGGCTCCAGCCAGTGCTACACAGCTCTGAGATATTCTGCCTTCACCAGGAGCTTCCACCTCTGCTGTGTCATATCACCAACACCCCCCTGCGTGAGAGGCCAGGGTAACTGCACAGGATGTAGAAACCAGCACCAAAACCAAAAGGAGTAGCACAAGATTGAGTTCAGATTCCCCTCTACAGAGCTACAAACCCAGGAAACCTAGGAAAAAACAGAAGAGGCTAGTGGAGAAGAACATGCTTGTCAGGACAGGTAGGCAAGACACATATCTTTATACACACACCCCGAGGATATGAAACAATACTTAATTACTGTGAAAGTAAATTAAAAAATGGAAGGCAGTTAGAGTTCAAATAAAAACAGAACTAGCTACCCTATATTAGTAGAGAAATTACTAGATATTTATCAGCTTTAAAACAGAGAGACTCAGCTAACTTCCAGCAGCATGGTTGTGCACTGCAGCTGAGACAGCAGCACGTTAGAGGCCACAGCTTGCCAGTGACTGATGGACTGTGACAGGAGCCCAGTGGGTACCCTGAAGTGTGTTGGTTGCACACATCCTACAGGCAGCCTCACCCAAATAAGAGGTGGTTTGAGTTGACCTTCCTTTATCCACCATGGCAGCAGCTTCCACCAGCCACACTTACCAACCCACGGCCATAGCTAGCTACTGGAAAAAGCATTCCACGAGGTGTCCACCTCAACCTGCTGAGATGAGTAAAAAACACCTGTTACTGTCATACACATGGGGATATATGGTAGCCTGAGAGTAAAACAGTCCTATTTTACAAAACAAATTAAAGGCCCTGCACAGCCTTTAGGGCTAGTACCTCAAATTGTCTGTGGTAATAGACAGCTTGGGAAAAGCACCTCCCTTTCATCATCCTAAAACACCCACACTAAGCATGGAAAGAACGGGCATTAGGGCTATGTAAGCTACTTGGTATTAGAAATCTAAAATTTCCTTGAAATTGATACAAAGAAAGAAAGAAACTCCCAATGCACAAAAATTGGAGACTGAAACGCATATTCTCAGAGAAATGAACAAGTTAACAAGGCAGGAACTGAACTTTGTTCTTATGACAGTTGAGTATCACTCAGCAAAATAACCATGTTGCCTTCCTTAAGCACAGGCCTGAGCAGTGCAGGCTCCCTTCAGGGATTACTGTACATTCAGTAACATTTGCAGTCTGAAAAGTTTGACTGCACGGGCAAGGAAAAACAGGTCAGGTGTTTACTGCTTTTTCTTTTGTTGCCTAGAGTCACTCATGATTCACAGAGGGTAAGCCAGATTCACCAGATGAGCCCATGGGAAGATCCTCTTCCTAAAGGTTACAGAAAGCTAAACATAACCAAGGCAGAAAAAAAAAGAGAACAGACTGCACAAAGAGCTAAAACAACCTTGTACCAGAACTACCCTACTGCCCAAATCCAAGTGTCCTTCACATTCCCACTAGAAACACTCACCGTATTTAAAGTGATTTATATCTAAAAGTCACAGCAAAACACCAAGACAGGCTGAGCACTGATAGCAGCTGCCTAGTCAACGAAGGTACTTCTCACCACCCAAAATCCCCTCCTACTTACGTGATCTTCTTCTCTAACCGGAATAAATTAACGCCTAAGAAAAAGCAGCTCTGCCTGGCAGGAGCAGTTGTGAGAGCACACAGGCACAAAGCACTTGCTGTAGTATTCAAGGGCCCGGTTTGCGGGAGAGAGACCTTGCTGGGCAGCCGCGCTTTTTAAGATGATATAAACAAGTAAAGCAGACACCGTTAAATTCGGCTCATTATTTTGGCAGTGGAGCACTGAAAACATCTGAGCCTATCTCCACGTACTCTTATCACCTCTGGAGACGGCAGCTTGTGGGAGCACCGATAAGAGCTATACCTCGGGCCAGCCCCGCTCCCCGCTGCACCCCGGGCTATCACCAAGCGGCTGTGGGGGCCGGAGGGAACCCGGGGCTGGCTCCGGTGCGCTCCGGGGAACCCCGCGCCCAGGGCATCCCCGGGTGCGCCGGGCGGGCTGNGGCGCATTCCTGCCCCGTGCGGTCACTTCCTCTCAGGAAACCGCGCTCCTCAACTCCACCCATTCCAGTGCGAGCGCCGGGGCGGTGCGGATCCCGCCGCCCCCGGGGCCGCCGGGCGAGCACCGGGCGCGGGGGTGGGGGTCGCTCCGCCGGGCGGCAGCGCTCAGCAGCGGGGGCGCGGAGGAGGGGCCGGAGGCGGCGAGGCCAGCGAGGGGAAGGGGGAGCCTTCCTCCCGCATTCATCGTGACAGGAGCCGGGCCCGGGGGCGGTGGGAGCGGGCGGCTGCTCCCGCCCCGCTTGTCCCCTCCCCGCTGTCCCCTCCCCGCTGTCCCCTCCCCGCTGTCCCCTCCCCGCTGTCCCCTNNCCGCCGTGGCTCGGGCTCCGTCCCCCGCCGCCGCCATTTGCTAGGCAGCAGCGATGCGCGGAGAGTGGCGGCGGGGATGGGGCCGGGTGGTTCCGGAATTCCCGGAGGGATGGGGTGGTGCGGGCAAGCATCAGCAAGTGAGCCGCGGGCAGAGGACCCGAGAGCCCCGCGGGCCGGGCAGCGAGAGCACTAGTTAGGGATATCACGGCTCCAGCCGGTTCCAGCCCGGCGTGGCGCTGGCGGAACAGGCGGAAAGCGCAGTGGCACCCCGGGAGCCGGGTGTGTGTGCAGGTGCCGGTACCGGGGATGTGCGGCTGTCCCCGCTTCCTGTGCCTGCGGCGGCAGCGCCGCGCTTTCCCTTGTGCTCGCTCGCGGCTCCGGCCACACGAAACCCTCGGCAGGGACGTGGCAAGCGGAGCAAGCCCACGGGAAACCGGGAACATGGCAGCGCTGCAGGCGTGGGGGGAGCGCGGGCGAGGCGCTGCCTGCGGAGATTTGCATGCGGGCCGGGGCTGAGGGGTTTGGAGCTGGATGCAGAGCAGCCGGTTGCTACGGCAGCAGACCGATGGACTGTGGCCCTACCGCTCAGACGGGGCTGCGGAGCCGGGGGACACCATTGTTCGGTCCCACTCCGGAGGCAGGGCGGTGACATCCCCTCCGTAAAGCTCGGGGCGTTGGGGCACGCCAGCCACCCAACCTCCTCCCCCCGAGTGACCAAAATTAGATTTTGCCTTCACATTTGTAAAAGCTGGCGCCAGCAGTGGGTGTCTTGGCCTTCGTTTCGTATATGGTAGCCTTCACATGGAGTTTAAATGTGAATTAGTGATTGATAATGCCATTTATTGTCTGCATTTGAAAGCTGGCCTTGACAGTAGAAGGATCTCTTTTTAATGTGTTGTGTAATCATAAAAAAAATTCTGGGAAACCGTGTGGTTTACTGTGGACTGTCAATTCAAACTAATTCTGTAGATTTCTGTAGATTAAAATACTCCCTAATCAAATGTGCAGTGATAAGACATTCCAGCACAGATGTGAGATTTGTCTTCGGATGACACAGGCGTCTATGGGAGGATACACAGCTAAGAGCAGAGGCTGAGGCTGGACCTTTCCTGTGCTCAGAACCACCTTACCCCCAGCCTTCTGAGTATGTCCTGCCTTTTGGAGAAAGCACCCCCCAGGTCACTGAGAGGAAGAAAAATTTGTAGTGAGCAGGAGAAAGACAAACATGGGGGAGAATGCTTTGTTCACGAGAGCTGACTAATAAGTCTACTTTTAATTAGTTGGGGTTTGAAATAAACATGAAGGATCCATGCTGTGGAGCGACTGCTGCCAGGGGGGTACAGATCTCTCAGTTCACTTAACACAGGGTTGCTGGGGGACCACCTCTGGGGCAAGTCAGAGTAATTGCACCTCTTGGTATTGATCAGACAGGTGGAAGGACTTCTAAGAGTCCTGTGCTTTCATATAACCTACATTTGCTTTTGACACTTAGCTCTTGGGGAAACAACATTTTCCCCCAACATAGTTGGGGGAAACAACAGGGATCTTCATGTGGCTATGTGTATCTCTGTAAACAGCCTTATCAGCTTTGGAAGAGATTGAAAAAAAAGAACAGAATTTCTTCTGTTGAAAACTCCTAGTTTCTTGAAGACTTAGGGTGAGATTTTTTTTTCCAGTAACCCAAAAATGAGCATGTTTGTAAATGTGGTCCCTTGAGATCTATAAAGTTTTACTTGCAATTTCTCTGGGCAAGCAATAATTTTATCCCCCAGAGGAAAGTAGAACAATGGGCCAAAAAGTAGCATTTTCTGTTTTACTCTCTATGGTTGAATTACATTTCATTAGTGTTCATGAAAGGTTTGACCTAACAACCTAAACCCCACCAAGAAAATAGGAAAATTAATTGATAGGGGACAAATAATTTTACATAGAAAAGGGGCAAGATGCTAATTCACCATTAAGCACATTTGTTCATGTTCAGTCTTCTTTCCTCTTTTCCACTTTATAAAGCTTTTGAGTGAAAGTGCCTGGTCTAAGTAAGCTGGCCTAGAAAAAGGAGGCAGGGACTGCAAGAAATAAGTCTCCAAAGTTAATGTTTATGGAGTCATGCCTATGACTCCATAAAGGGAGAAGTATTAAAGTGGGCGCTTCCCTCTCATCACACTTTTGAAAGCAGATGTGGCAAGGA
Organism: Leptocoma aspasia; assembly: GCA_013399835.1. Taxonomy (NCBI): domain Eukaryota; kingdom Metazoa; phylum Chordata; class Aves; order Passeriformes; family Nectariniidae; genus Leptocoma; species Leptocoma aspasia. The sequence goes on along the minus strand of VXAX01003966.1, from coordinate 692,480 downwards.
GACACCACTCTTATGGCACCAAAACTGCATCTGTGCCATCACAAAACATTTTAGTATCATAGAATCAGTGGTACTGAAATTGCAACCCATGAGTAGAAAAAGTTTTTTAAAAATTTAGGCTCATGCACATATACCAGCAACTCCCTCCTCTGGAATGGAAGCTATATCCAAATGCCTTAGGAGAGAATTGAGCCCTAGGAAACCATTCAAGTCTGTTGAAGCAAAAATATTTCTTTTGTCTAAGGACAAGGGTTCTTTACTGACTTGCAGAAAGACTGTATTTAGAGCTGAGAAGTTATCTACCCAGATCAACTTTGTTTAGCATCTGGTTTGTAAGAGAACTCAGTTTCAACCTGGATGCTTTTTTTTTCCCCCTGAGGATAATAAGTGACTGTTACTCTGGTATGAGTGGCCATCATAAGCTCAAAAGTTGTCTGATATGAATATGATGCTGGAATGAAACTGGATGATCTACAATACTACAGTATTTACCTGAAACAACATTGCTATCTTCTCATTAAATAAAAGGGGTGAAAATTACCTGTTTTTTACAAAGCTAAATAGAATTTGGGATTATAGTTTCATATCGCGCCAGACTGGTCAGTGAAAACAAAAAAAGTGAAAACAAAAAGTAGAGAAAATCATTTTAATTGTCTCCTTTTTTTTAATTTTTCTATGCACCACTCCAATATCAACAGAGAAAAACTGCACTTCTAGGAAAAAAGCCTGGTGGTTTCACAGCAAAAAACAATGAGTTCAGCTCTGCAGAATCTTATTAGATTATTAGAAGGCTTATTAGAAGAGAAAAAGTCTGTATTTTCCGTAGTCTAGTTTACATTTACAGCATCGGTGAAATCAGCAGCCTAAAGATCAGCAAATCCATCATCTCCCCTCTCATACACAACCAGGAACTGCTTTTAGATCAGTACTAACTACAAATCATGTAATCAAAGTTCAGTTCTTCATTAGTAAGCCACTGGATGTTTGTGAACTACTTTAAGCAGGTAAAGCTTCCAGCTGAAAGGTCAGTGCCCTTCCACAGTAGACAGCTGTGTTGTTCAACTCAAGGGCTGTGTGAGAAATTCTGAGTCTTCCAGAAGGGCAGTTTAATAAACTGCTGTGGAGCCTGATATAAATCCTCAGGGCAGGCAGGTGAGGTCAAGTTTGCCTTGCACATTTCTTACTGCAGGTGCCCACCTCCGAAGCACTAAAAAAGGAGCTTGGCTTTTACAGCCCAGCGTGAGACAGTGACTGCACACATCCTCAGCTGCCAGACAGGCTTGGCTCACGTGTGCAGGGAATTTCATCCCTTCCTGGCAGGCAGCACTCAGAGGTTCCCCCCTGGTGCTCATACAGCCATCCTAGGGGAGAGAGAGCACAGAATCACCACTGGTATTTGTTAGCACTTACGAGGGTTCAGCCCTCACCAGGGATGGGCTGCACACGTTGGAAGATTAAAATACTCCCTAATCAAATGTGCAGTGATAAGACATTCCAGCACAGATGTGAGATTTGTCTTCAGATGACACAGGAGTCTACGGGAGGGTACAAAGCTAAGAGCAGAAGCTGATGACCTAACACCAGCTCTGGAGTTAACTTCCAGACTTGCAACTTGTGATGTTAACCTCAAACAACAAAAAGCAGCATCATTTCAATTCCTTCTCAAAGCAAGGGATTTCCCATTTGTTTAAAGGATAGACACAGCATCTGAAACTGTATTTGAGGACAGCTTTTCTTATCTTCCTTTCTTCCTAAATTTCATGGAGAGATATTTAATTTTAAGTATAATTTTTTCTAACTAGGAGAATCAAGGCTAAGTGAAAAGTATGATCTGTAGAAATAAGTCATAACAATGCAATTCAGAAAAATTTTTTAAATTCATCTCTAAAATTATGTTGCCCCTAACACAGCAGGGAATCTGTAACTGTTATTTATTGTTTTGAAAGATTTTTCCCACTAGTGTGGAACCTGGGTGACAAATAGGCAAGAGCTGACCATCAGAAATAAAATAACAAAACAAAATTCACCACTGCCAAGGTACAGTTTCCCAGGACATCAGGCTTGGCAGGAATTCTGCCAGTTCATGGCCAGCGTTTCACCACAGTGAACTTTGGTTTTCAGCACATTCCTGCTTCTCCACATGCGAGGATCACACCAGCCTTGTGGACAAAGCAGGCTGGAATTGGCAAGCTGGCTGTAAAGGTTTCTCACTCATAAAGACCAAGATCCAGTTCCCATGACAAGGACAGGCAGTGGCCGGAAGAGATCCTTTGGAGAGGACCACGGCATGAACAGCCATGTAATGAATGCTGGTAGGAGGTGCAATGTGCAATCCTCCTCAGGCCATTTCCAGGAGAAAAGCAAGGTGAGGAAAGGCCACACTGCAGCAAGACAGGAGCTCTTCTGCTAAGGACAACTGAAAATTTTGCTTTTCTGCTAGAAAACATATCACAGCTTAAACATTAAAAGACCACAAGAGGACACTATGGTGCCACTTACCTTCAAGGTTTATTTACTTTAAGGAACTTCTGCTTCACTTGTGAAATTATTTATAACTGTATTTGGTACACAGAATAGCCATTTCTACAAAGAAACCTTAATCTCATATTTAGAAACTGAAAAGCTTAGTCTTTGAGGTACCATTTCTTTCCTACTCATCCAGGTTCTGTACATTCAAATAAGAACAACTATATCAAGGTTTTCTACAACAAACTTGTTAAACGTGGCAGTAACTTTTAGTGTAGAATTAAGATGCTGGAAAAAGATACTACTCTGTGGATCAATTTTCAGACCAGTTACATTTTTAGCATGGGTAGATTTGTCATGGTCTATTTAATTTTTAATAAAGGGCTCAGAGAAGAAACTGAACACAGGCCTAGACAAGATTCCTGAGATTCTGACTTTATCTACAGGAGGAAACTCAGGAAGATCAGTCCAAATCCAAAGCTGTATTAAACTTTTTTCAAATGTTTGTATTCCAGACTAAAAGGACCTCCTTTTTATTTGTGTGATTTGTATTAGCTTCAGTTGTAATCTCACTTACTTTGATTTTTTTGTTTGTTTCTCAGCAACAAACCTCAGGGGAACTTGAATTCTTGTTTCCTGGGCTTTATGTTTTCCTTTAATTCCAGAATCGACAAAAGAAATGTTTTATGAAAACAGATAGACTAGGTGCTGAGAAAGGGCTTCAGAGGAAAATATGAGGAAAGAATCATCTTAATGGAGTTTGAAAAACAATCTGGGGAGAAGCAACAGCAAAAGAGCAAAATTAAGTGCCCTCTCATTTGAGTTCTGATTGTTAGGACCAGAGCCTTAATTAGAAGCAGCAACATTTTTCTGTTGTAAGATAAATGCTGAACTTTGTTTACTTAGCTTGGTTTCTTTTTTCCCCTCTGCTATTTGCTGTCTTATGACAGAAGCAACTGAACCAAGTCCAACACCTCTCTGAGGTCACAGTTTTTGGAAAGAGGGGTTGGTTGTTGCTTTTGTTGGTGAAAAAAAAAAAAAAGGAAAAAAAAGTCATAATGAAATTATAAATAAACATGAAGGTTAGTGAGGAACTTTTTCCATTTCTCTGGTGTCAGAAGATTAAAGAAAAGATAATTATAATAGCAGCAAATGACCATTCCCATGTCAAGATGTTCTATGTAGATGTAAGGCTTCTAGGTAAGATAGCAAGACAAAGAATCAAGACCAGATTAAAAAAAAAAAAAAAGAAGAAAAAAAAAGAAAAAGATAATTCTTGAACCACTGAATCAAGCCTTCCAGAACAGTCTAAGTAGGGTTATCCAAGATCACAGTCTGTCCTGAAAACAGTTCAGAAGATCAACTAAAATACTGCACTGTGTCTGAAAATTAAATCCAACAAATCTTAAGATCAAATGAAAGCCACTATTAGTGGGAAGAATCTTCTGGTTATTTAATTCTTTTTGTAGTTTAAACATGTTACATTTTCAGAATTCGAACCAATTTGATCATTTCCATATGTATAAATCCAGAGAAGAGCAAACAGAACTGCTGCTTTCAATAGCAAATGGAAGAAATCCAAGTTGCTGCAGTCTCACTCTGCTTTTTCACTCCTCCCCTCCCTTAACAATGAGCATGGTTAACCCAACCACAGACACGGCCAGCAGGAAACTCATCCCTTGAAGGAGGAAAAGTTTTCTGCGAGACCAGCTCACTGAACCAGCTTATACAAACACCAGTGCTGTCTCAAGGGACGGGGGAGACAACCTGCAACCAGGACAGAGCAGTGCAGCAGCCAGAGCTGACACTGGCATGAACTGCTGGGGCACTGCTCCTCACTCCACAATGGGAGGGGATGCAACACCTGGCTTTGCAAAGTTGATTCTGTGGTGCAGATGTTCACTGAGCCTTAGGTGTAAAATCAAATGAAGTTAATAAACTCATATACATATAGGTGGTTAGACTTAATGCACAGTGCTTGCTGACCTTGAAACAGAGAAATATGCTGGCATGTTGCTTGAGGAACTCAATGACATGCAAGAAGAAATGTAGATGTTAAGCACAGCTGAGTAGGTTGTATCTGATGTAAAACATGCAGGAGTCCTTCCATGGCCCAGACAAGTCACCTGCTGGGTGGAAGTTTGGCACAGGAGCTGAACTGCACAGATTTCAGGTGACAGAACTGTCACGTGTGTCAGACCAGCAGCAGGCTCTGGAGGTTTGGTTTCTAGCATCACCACTTGCCCAGATGAGACAACTCAGAACTGAAGCTATTTATTTTTGTAGATGCTACAGTCCATTAGTCAGGAAAAGGGTAATACTGGGGGAAGGGCCCTGGCACCAAGCTTTTAGAACCAAATCAATAGTCTGCATCAATAATATGCCTGTAGTTCTTAGCTGTTTATATCACATATGTAAAAGCATGAGCCTTCAGTTGTTTAAGATGCCTTCAACTTTGGGTCTTTTGAAAAATCAGCCTAAGGTGCTTCATAGTTGATTTTGAGATTTACAGAAATAGGAGTAAGTATTTTCAGAATTCATGTTAGCACAACTCATTATTTGGAAGAGGTAAGTCACGACTTGCATTCTTTCATTTGGCAGCCAATAAAGCTTATTACAAAGTTTCTATCTCGATTATATCTGGTACTTTACTGATACCAGCAGCCATAATAGAATCTGTCAGCTGAACTTGAATGCATTCGAATTACCAGTGCAAATGGCTGTTATTAATTGGGGCAGGGCAAAGGCATTCAATTGCAGCATGAATCATCCTCCCATTGGGAGGCAGAAAACAGAGTACAATCATTTTATGCTTGAGTTGTTACAAATGCAGTTGTGAATACTACAAGTTGCTGTCAGGGCTGGAGACACTAGCACCAGAGTGAAGGGTCACTAGTTTTTCTGGGAGCAGTCACAGCTGCATCTTACATGATTTTACTTTTGAAATTAATTTCTAATAAGATACCTTCCTACCATGTTTCAAGTTGATTGTTTAAGAAAAATAAATTAGCTGCATCTATTAAATAAGATAGATAACATGGATAACGAGTGCACAAGATTTCATCTGTTGATTTTGCCTTCTGATTTTGTTTCACACAAGCAGCTTATTTGAAGCATTCTGAATTAACATTGTAACTGGTAATGGAAAGGGGACTTTTAGATCTTGACACATCTGTGAGAAGCGCTGTTCTCACAGAGGCAGAGGTTATCCTAACCCTGATGCAGGCAGCCCACCTGGTTCCCCTTTTGCCTTGTTCTCCATGCCTTGACAATTTGAGCAGGGATTTGCTGCCGGTAGCTCTGTCCTCATGGACTTACTGCCATGACTGATCCCTTCCCATGTGCACTTGCTTGGATGGGTTTAGCAGTATCTGAATTCAGATGAGGCTGACTGCCTACATCCAGGATCAAACCTACTTGAATTTCTCCTGCCTGCCATGGAAGGGGCAACCCTTCCCTCTGTTATCAACCCAGAGTCCTCTTGATACTCTGGCCTTCTTTCTGCCACAGGGGTGTGTGGCTCTTTCGGGGTCTCTTGGGCCTCTGAACATCTACACTGTTTTGTGAGATTCCACCAGTCTCCTTACACAATTTTAAACAATATTTTATTGAAATTTCATGTTTGTGTTTTGCCACAAGGTTACAAATTACTCGTTGCACAAGCAGTCAACAAATAAGTGCAATACATTATAGATAAGAAGTCATAGAAAAGTATTTTATGTACCTTTAAGAAAAGGAATTTATATTTTTAGTCCATGCTGTAGTATGGGAAGGTAAAAAAAGTAAAAATTAGCAGGCAGTAAAGTGACAACGCAGTATAAAGAAAGCAGCTGGAAGGAATAAAGAAGCATCTTACATTTTATGTAATGAAAGAAATATCAGAGTACTAGTTCTGAGAAAAGAGACCATGGATGGCAGTTTTCCAATGGCTTATGAATCTATTAGAAGAAGTACTGATGTGAATTAAACATTTGCCCTATTGAATTCATCATTTTACGTAAAACTTGTTCTAACGACAGTCAAGCAATATCAGGGAGGCCAGACTTCTGAATCAGTAATTCCCTTTTCTATGTGCATATCCAGGATCAGTATTTATTGAGAAACTATTCTTTAAAAGTTGGCTTGTGTGCAACTAGATTGTTCCACGTGATTTGTAAAGAATTTGGTAACGTTCAGAGATATAATTAGAATATATTTATCAAGGAGACCATCTTATCAAAAGAATTAATGAAGCCTAATTTTGAAGCTATAAAAAAACAGAAACCCTACTTGTACATGGAGTGCAGAAATGGATGGTAGGAACAGTCTCAAATTCCTCTAGAAAAAAACTAATGTGCTGTTTTTTTATCCTGTTCATGCTCAGCCTTCTCTTTCAGTTGTTAAATATTTTGTGTGTTTACAAATGCTTTCCTTAGATCAATTACAGGGCTTTTATTCTACACTAAGGCTAAATTTTGTAGATGTCATATCAATAAATAAAAATTGGTATCATAAAATCACCATTAACAGCCAGTATAATGGAAAAGCATTTACCAGCAAGCACTGGAAACTGACCATACAAAGATGTGGTGCTGCCATCTTATAATTTCATAATGAATCTCAATATATTTGACTAAAATGTCAGGTTTGAGCCTATGAAGAACAGGCCTATCTCAATATATGCTCTTCTCTGCAACAGGAGCTTCTAACCTCACATACCTTGTGTATTTCAAAACACATTCCAAAGGCCAAAACAGCAGATTTATAATAAAAAGATCTCTGTCTAATCTCATGTCTATGAATCCACTGGCCATGGTCTGATTTCAGTCAGCTAGAATAGAAATGAAATAATAAAACACATTAGTGATAAGGATAATTGTTTAAATGTCAAAAAGATTTCCACAATCCTCTTACTAGCCAGAATTCCTGCTTTGTCCTGACTTGTTCTTGCTCCTGTCATCATGAATACGCTGTCCTCAAATTACAGAAAAATATCTACAACATTGCCTGCACCTGAATGTAAGAGATCTACCTCCACCCTTCAGTAACTGTCCTGGTCAGGGTTAAAAATAAGAGTTTAGTTCTGCAAGATGGGTCGTTAAAGCTAGTTGTAGGCATGCAGTTCAAACTGGAATAGGCTTGTCACTCATATTGTCATCTTAAAAAACAAAACAAAACCCCAAGCGAATCAAAAAGAGCTCTTCTCCGTATGGCAGGGGGTGGTCTTCTCTGAGTAAGCCATCAACTATTGATGGAAGTTGTGTTATTTAACAAGAAGTAATATTTGAAAACTTCTTGGCACGGATGTCTTAATCATAATCTCTAGTTCCTGTGTGGAACTGCTGGTTCTGGACTCCAGTATTTATTCCACAATATGGGTACCAAAACCATGCATCAAGTATTACAGAATTTATTCTTTAAATGTGAATATTTTCCACAGACAATGTTGGTCCTGGTCCAGCTGAGATGATATAGTATTTATCACTTCAAATTCTAAATGCTTTTGCTACATGACTTATAATTTACATGATTTTTCAAGTATGCAGATGAATTTATAGAAATTATGTTTAAAATTTATTATAGTTTTCCATTAACAGAAGACAGAAAGATAAGTAGTTACATTGCAGAGTATTCCATAAATCTCTCTCTAGACTCCATAGACCTTATGATACATAATACAGCATTAAACATGATACAAGTGTCAGACTAAAAGGTTGTGCCACAGAAGGAAATCCAAAGGACCTGGATGGCTGAGGCTGAAGCTTACGTAGGTCTAGGCGACAGGAATTTTGTACTTCTTGCAGAATTTCACTTTCACCTACGTCCATTACTCCAAAAGTGTTCCGCACCTACAAAAATTCAAAAGGTTGTCCCTGAAAGCCAGACTGGCACAACAGCAAAAAGCTTTTTGCAGCTAGCAAATTCAACGCTATTTCAAGTTACCCAACGCGAACTGCATTGCAAAAGCACATCTGAATGTGAGGAAATCAGCATCATTATTCTGCTGTTTGCATTCCTATGAAACACTTCCCAGAATTCAGCACAGATACATTACAGGAAGAGTCACAGGTCTGGCTGTTCTTTGTCTTGGCTCTCTCCACATATGGAGCAAACAAACTCCACATATGGAGCAAACAAACTCATGAGCTTCCTTCCCTGAAGCGAGCTCACACTCCCAAGACTGAGCTTCAACATCTCTAATTTAGAAGGGAAAAAACATTAGTAAATCCCACAGACTGATTAGGTGTGATGAATTTGAGCCTCTTCATAATATCAGTCTGCCACACCATGAAGTCAGCATTATGTAGATATTTTGGCAAGTTAACTGGAATAGTACAAATTTCCCTAATTTCAGTTCATCCAAATGCCCAAAAAAGACAAGTGGAAGAGAGGTCACTGGGAAATATCTGTTGTCTATAAGGCTTTGTGTGTAATGTCTACTTACCTATCTCTGTAAATAAAAGAGAAGGAGGCAAGCAGTTCCAGGAAGTTTCAGCAGAGGCATTTGTAAATGTTACCATTGAGGGGGCCCTACTCTTATCCAGTCTCCTCTCCTCCCTCATCCTTCTGGATTGACTTCTACTGTTTATCCTTAAAGCTCATTGTGATCCAGTTGTTATGTTTATGACTTGTTAGTGATCAGGCCATGGCAGAAGCCTTCTGAACAGCAGCCCAATCCCATGACAAGAATTAAATTGATTTGCAGGAATCAACATTCCTTCCTGCCCCAGCGAACACAGCCAGACTGTGATGCTGGTGCATCCGCAGTTTCTCCAAACCATGAAGTGATTCCATTTAGAAGTCACTGATGTGTGCTTATCAGATTACTGCAGAGAGAAAAACTTCCAAAGAGCTTTGTCTGCTCTCTCTCATTTTCCTTTATGCTGCTAACGCTCTCTTGCCATCTTGGTTTCTTTCCCAGCATTTGGATTTACCGAATTAGGTGCTTACATTCCCTCATATCTCTCTCACTGAATGAAAAAAGCCCTCCAGAACAAAACACATAAAATGAAAAAAAAACTCAAAGAAAAAACCCACCCAAAAAATAAATAACTAAACACCAACAGTTCCTCTTTCCCTCTCAGTAAGAATTAATATTCAGTTTGGATTTTAATCTTACATTTTCTACTTCCCTGAAGACACGGAGAAAGTTCTCCCTTAAGACTCCTTTCAATTCAGTTTCATTCCATCCTCTTCTAAGAAGTTCCTCTATCAAAGAAGGGTATTTAGAGACATCTTCCAATCCCTCGGGTAAGCTGTTGGCAAGAGTCACACAAGAACATTCAACACACATCACTGACAAATTAGAGAAAAAGGTTTTTAATTAGCCTTTTGCACATATTGACTTTTGAAGTAAGCTCACTTTGGACCCAATTCTTCCTCTAAGTATTCAGCTGACAAACAGAAACAGGACTGGGACAAAACAAAAGGCTTTTACTTCACATAGGACCCAATAAACACAACAGAGCTGGAATGAAGATGCACTTCTCTAGAGGCAAAATGACAGCATAGCAGGATATAAAAACAAAAGGGGAAAAAATAACTAGAAATTCATGTATACATTAATCTACACTTTCCATCTGGCCTCTAGAGTAAGAGGAAACAGCTGCATCACAGATGAAGTTGGGGCAATCCACTCATGTAACTGAGAACAAAAGGAAACCTACAAACACATTATGAGCTCTGGAGTTTTTATTTAAAAAATAATAAAAACCCCAATTAGAATAATAATATTGGTTTGAATTAAACCAATTTTTAGGCAGTGGAAAGAAACCTATTCAGAGCTCTCTACTGAAGAAATTACAAAAAGCAAAACTGATCTATGCCTTGTGCTGATTCTTGTCAGAATAAAAAGAATTTAGAAATAAAAAGCTGCAAGACCTGCACTAAACATCTGTTTTAAATTGTATTTCCATGAGAATTTGACATTGTTTTGAGCTAACTAATAGTTTTGTTATTTTTCTGTTCCATGAAGGTATGGTGATAAGTATATCTCAAATCTGTGGCATTACTAGCAGGAATTAGGACCTTAACAACTCCACCACCAATTTAACCGATAGTCTTTGAGAAAATGCATGATAAAATGTGTCCTTTTGTTGCAAATTCTTTATTTTGAACATTACCATTTCAGAGCTATGGTATCATGGGAGCTGACACAATGGGTTTGTGTTTGTACTTTACAGATGGGAGCCTGACTCTGACTTTCGGTCCCAAGAAGGCCTGACTCCAGGAGAAAAAGAAAAAATAAAAAGCAGCAAATGCCACCCAATCTGCATTTATTTCCTGTGCTGTGACTGCAGTAGTCCAAGAGTGAGGAGGGGTTTTGTGGTAGGCTGCTCACCAGGCTCTGCTTGCCTCAAACACTTCCCAAGCACCAAAAGCAGGAGTGGTTTCACAGCACCCAAACTCTTTGGGCTTTCCCCAAGGATGGTGAAGGAAAGAGTTTTGCAGCACCTCTCTAGACTGAACCATTTACCATATAAAGGTTGAAGCATCTGTGGCTTTTGGAGAAAAACAACCTCTATCACTGGTTTTGTATGCACAAACCACCACCTAGAACACACAGCTTCAGAGTTCACAGGGCATGAGGATCCATTTCTACATTTGTAGCACTGTTTCATGCAGTTCTAAAAAGGAATCATTGTGCCCTTCTTTCATAACACTTGGGTTAGTGCTCATTACAAAATAATCTGATACCAGTTTTTTTGTCTGCCATTTTTTTTTCCCTTAAATGAATCAAAACCCACATAATTTAAGGAGCAGATGTCAATGTTTGTACAGCTTTACTAACCGTGCTACTCCATCATAATCACCACCAATTCCTATGGATTCTGAGCCTGCAACTTCCTTTATATGGTCAAAATGATCTGAAAGAAAATATCAAGAAAACAACATCTAAGCACCTAGCAAAAAAGAAATAGTACAGTTCATACATATTGGCTCTAGGTAACAGCTCTCCTTAATTGTGAGTTCTTGATCAAATCCTTTTAAAAAAAGTCAAAAGACACCCCATCAGGCAGCAACCTGCAAAATAACAGCTACACTGATGAAATGCAAATGAGGAAAGAGACATGATCATCATAGCACATTCATTCCTACCAAGTAGCCCAATTATACCAATAGAATTTTCATTATCCATTACATACCTATGTTTCCCACTCTTAATTACATAGGCTTAAGGTGTTTCCCAGAAAGTAACAACTACTTTGGGATTAATGGTTGTTGGCTCTGTTTGTGAGCATCATGTCCTCCAGCTACACACATATCTTGTACCTCTTGTTATTGTTTAATGAGTATTAGCTCAAAAAGTACCTAAATCTGGGCTAAGGTGTGGATGGAACAAACAAGCAGTGTAATTTACATGGCCTTGAAAATGATGCATGCAGCAGGATATTCATAGAATTTATACAAATTCGTAGAACCCACAAAAACTACAGTATATTAACATCAAACCTGCAAGGGTGGAAATATTAACAACTTTTCTGCCACAGGCCAGTACATCTGCATTGAAAGTCACCATGATAATTCCCTTGTTCTTTTTCTGAAAGATATGAAGAGACAGGTGATGAGTGAACACTCGTGCCCTGCAAACTTCATGGGCATCTTATGTAGAATCTTCTACACCCATCCATCAGTGAGAACAGCAACACTAAGTCAAAGTTCAGATGGCAACACAAGGCTTTGCCTCCCTGTCCTTTCCCCTGGGTTCATTTTACTTTATGTAGACTGAACCAGCAGAAGTGCAGTGACTACATCAAACAAACTCAACCAGAATTTCAAAGTATTTGCAAACACTTCATTTTTGTAGTCAAAGACTAAACACAACACAAAGAAAATGTCTCAGAAGCAATTGTAAGCTGCTGCTCAAGGATCTGCTTCTAAATCAAATTCAGGGATGAGGAGGTGGAAAGTAAACAGCATGACTTGAACGCACGTTTGCTGCAGCCCATGCAAAAATTGCCATTAAAACAAAAAACAAAACCCCCAAGAAGCAAAACCAACAAATTCCTTCCTCCAAAAACAAACCCAAGAACCATATCACTCACCAGTTGCTGGAGGATATCATCAGGAACATTTCTTGAGTGATTACAAACAGAAAATGCTGATGAGTGGCTGAAGATTACTGGTGCTTTTGAGACATTGAGTGCAGCTTTTACAGTGGAGTATGAGGTATGAGATAAATCTATCAGCATACCCAGGCGATTCATCTCCTTTACCACTTCCTAAAACAGATGCCCAGACAACAGTGTCAGTATTAAGTTTCCTGAAAGGAAGCTGTTTAGCTGGTGTATGTAAAGAGATAGATTAATTCTGCAGCTGTCACCTAGTCACAAACATGCTGTGCCTATATTGGTTTCTATGTACCTATTAATTCATTAGTGATTTATTTGCTCAAAATTAGCCAGCGTGCCACCACATGCTCAAAACTTAGACAACTTGGTCAATCTCAAATAAGTCATTGGAAGTGCTACTCACATCTTACTGCTTGCACATATGAATTCATACATCTAATCTGTATTAAAACAATTGTAATTAAATCTAACACTTCTTTTACCCTAAAAAACATCTCAGGGAATTTGGTTTCACTAAATCCCGGTCACCTCCTAACTATCAAGAACTTCCAGTAATTAATTTTTAATGACAATTTGTTTTCGAGAAGATAAGGCCAGAAGTTGTTAGTTGCATGACAGATTGCCTGGATTAGCATTTGAAAGATATCCTTACTTGGCCAAATGCAGTCAGACCAATAACACTAGGATAAAAGTTGTGTATTCCTTTAGATGATGACTCAGACCTTAAAAAGGGGAGTGAGGGAGAAGAAACATCATATTATTCTGGAGAATACAGTATCAGCAGCTGAAAACTCTTACACTACACACAAGAAAGATTATTACAATGTCACATAGCCAATTGTGGGGATAATGAGCTACATAACAGGTATCTTGTTCAGGCAGTGGTTTTTATGTCCATAACTGCTTTCAGGTTCACTAATGTTGATGTTTGTGAAGGAATTTAAGACAAGCAGATTGTCAAGTGTCCAAATTATGACCATAACAAGCACTACATAATGGACGTAGTCTCCCACTGTACACATGGAAAATTATTTACTGCCAAAACCTACCACCTTGACTTGGTTCAAAGTCTTTCACAGGATAAGTTTGTGTCTGAATCCATAGTTCTCCCATCATGCAGCTGCTACTCCTTTGCATTAGACAGTCACACAAAAATATGCACAACACTTACCAAGGAGTGTTGCAGGAGTGTGTTAAAGTCATGTAACGAACACCCAAGTCATAGTACATCCTCAGTGTTGCCAAACTGCTGTCAATGGAGTGGCCACCTTCTATTCCAATCAAACATGCAATCCTTCTACTGTCAGAGATACCTGGAAAACACAAAGGGAGGTAATTCCAAAGTAATTCTATGACAGATAAGAAGGCAGCACTACCGAGCAGCAATTGTCTGTGTAAACTGCAAGCAATACTAAAGACATTTGCACAGAATTGGAGCTTACAGAGTACATGTTTATATGGCAAATTTTCTCATGACTGCAGTGGATCAGGGCTGTGCACAGTCAGTGGCTGTGGTTCAGAGGAAACGTTGAAGTTACTCTTTAAAGCAGATGTCTGCTCTTTAAAGTTACTCTTTAAAGAGAGATGTCTGCTTGCATCTCTCTATACACACCTCCTGCAAGCACATTTTTAAAAATTCTTTTACAAGAAGGAGCATCACCTTGGGAAGTCATCACAAGTTCCAGCTCTTCGTAGCTGTTACACATCCTCTTGACAACATCAATTTGCTCTAAGGTCAGGCGCACAGCGTCCTTGTTCTGAGCGCTGCAAAGAACATACACTGACCAAAACTGAAAGAGACATTGACAAGTAAACCAGATAACTTGTGTTTGGACATGGAAACTTCTGTTTGCTCATAGTTCAGGAGCACAGACCAAAATAACTTCCTGCAGTTTACAAGGGAGTTGCCACTATAGCTTTTTCCCCAAAGATAGAGCTATGATGCAAGGCAAGAGCACCCACTCCAGACATGATTAAGGCTTCCTGATACACTCAGCTACTCCACAGTGCATGCAGAAAAGCAAATATAATCTTCCTTTAATTTATATATCACAAAACAAATGCTGCTGTTTTGACTAAGGGTTCCTGAATTATAAAACACAAACTTAATTGTTGTGAAAGACTGTCTGTGGTTTTATAGTTCTGTTATTTTTTTCTTTCTCAACATAAAGAACAAAGATAAGGACTAGGAGTACTTTTGTGGCTGGGAAGGAAGCAAATGTAGAAATATGGTCTGAGCCTCACCACCACAGCAGTACATACCTGAGCTCCCACATAACCAGCCTGAAGTTTCACAAGGTTTGTGTGGGTCGTGTTGAGTTCTCTTAAGTTGACTCTACTGAGTCTATTTTGGTAAAGTATTCTCAGCTGCAGTACAAAGTCATTGTGGCTAGAAAGGAAAACAAATAGGGCTTGTGATAGGAGTAAGTTGTTCCCTTTCCAACCCAAGTGTAATTTCTTCCACTGTTTGTAGTCCCTTAGACCATTAATTGCCAGTAATCTTTGCAGCAATAGATGCCTAAAAGTCTCTCTTATTTTCTGCCTTTTCTGCTTCTCACCCCACCCCACCAGCGAGCAGGCTGGGGGTGTACAATAAGTTGGGAATGGACACAGCTGAGACAGCTGACCCCAGCTGGCCAAAGGATATTCCAGACCATATGCTCAGCATATAAATTTGGGGAGAAAAAGGAAGGCAGGGGACATTCAGAATCATGATATTTGTCTTTCTAAGAACAGATGTGTGATGGAGCCCTGCTTCCTGGGGATGGCTGAACACCTTAGTCATGGGAAGTAGTGAATTAATTCCTTGTCTTGCTTTATTTGTGCATGGCTTTTGCTTTCCTTATTAAGCTGTCTGTGTCTCAACTCACGAGTTTTCTCACTTTTCTGATCCTCTCCCTCATCCCACCAGAGGGACAAGTGAGAGCTGTGGGGGGATCAGTTGCCAGCTGAGGTTAAACTGTGACACCTGGCCAGAAAATCACAATGGTGTTTAGAATAACACAATCCTACATTAAATACCCCCTGAACCAAAATTCCTTCCCAATTTATCACTGCAACAGTAGCTCAGTGCTACGTGCTCATCACAGCCCATGTCTCTGCTAATCTTCAGCATTTCCTCCTCACTTGTCAGGACTCACAAAGAGGGTTTAGTTGAACGTATTTTATATACCCATCGATCAAACGTGCATCTTGCATCAGCTCAATAGCCCTTTCTCTCATGGATTTCTCACAGCTGAATGGCACAATATCAGAAAATAATAGCAGCAGCCACAACAACTTCGCCGTATTTCTCTTCATTTCCATTTCCCAGTGGAAGAAGTGCTAGAAAACAGGGATACCACAATTGTTCACTGATGGCAATGAAAGAGCAAAATCTGCAGTGTGCAGAGACTGTAGGCTTAACAGTGCAGGCAGAGTTGAATGCCACTCCTTCTGATAAGGCTGGTGTGAATTCTGGAGGAGGAAAGAAAAAAACCAAAGAAATAATAGAAAACAGAAGGGAAGGTAGCATTGGAAGCTCTGAAACTGCTACATTCTCCCAAAGATTTTAGGGTCTCTGGCTATTGTGCTGTGGCACATATGATCTCTCCTTAAACTCTGCTGCTGCCACCAGCTCAGTGCTGAAGAGAACCAACTGCTCAGTCAGAGCTGGCAGGCTGAGCCTGCTGCACCCTGGACTCACACCTCCCAAAAACAGCTTCCAAAACAGCAGAATTTGTTAATGTTGTCATTATGTTAACTTGGTTGTTCTCTTTCTGTGGGAAACCTCACACTGAAATGAGCACTGAAACTGTTTTCTGAGAAAGTTGAGAAGTGAACTGCTTCTGAGTAAACTGTCTTCTTAAAACACACAGAACATCACATGGGGTGAAAGGAGCAGTGATTACTAGAAACACAACCATCCTCAAAATCCTTCCTCTGATAGCAGTACAGTCTTAGAAGTTTTTCTTCCATAAATATGCATCAGAAATATACATGCATTGTGGGACCCAAAAACTTTAGTGGCACAGCACTTCTACAAAACCATAAAGTTCAGAGAGCAATCAGAAGTTGTTTCTTTTCTGCTTTGTGGCAACCATAGATATTTCCCTCAAATGTCAAAGCACAAATACAGACTTACCCTTTTACCACAAATGCAGACTTTGTTACCACAGGGAAAAAAAACTTTGTATCTCTGATCTAGAAAATGTTAAATTTGTTTGTGGCAGTTCAGCATGCAAAATGTTAAAAAGAAAATGTCAAAAAACTGCCCAAGCAGAAGAATTCTGACAAGTTAGTACCACAAAAGCAAATTAGTTTCTGTAGACATGTTTTGGTTACAAATTCCTCAAGCCAAAATACAGGACAGATCTGCAGCCTGAATCTCTAGAACTCTGCCAGATCCTGACAAATGGACTCGAAAGGAAAAATTAAGATTATATAGTGTATTATCTGCTCTGGCCTCATATATTTATAGAAGTTCATATAAGGTGTCAGTTCAAACCACTTAATGAGAAAATAGCAAACCTTGTTTACACAATAAAACTGTTCTGAGACTATAAAAACTGGTACACATTGTAGATTTTGGTCCCAATATTTACAATTTTTTCCTGAATTCAACAGCAATTTTCAGGAAGATTTTTCAGCAGGAACTAGGTGTTCTTCCAGTGGTTTGACTGCTAAAATAAACTGTTTTCATCTATACATTACCAAATCTCTTTTCTGTGTATTCATAAAAAAATGTGGTTCTCTGTAACTACCAGAATTTTCTATAGATTTCCTATATCAAAGTATCTTCTCAGTTTCATGCAAAATATTCTTTATACTTTGACAGTAAGAATCACTTGCCTTTGAAACTGTTTAGGTATAAAAAAAGGCTCATAACTCAATCATCATTCAGAGATCAGTACTTGAAAATTGAAGGAGTATTGCAAGCACCACACAAAATTGAGAACATGGCATATTATCACCCCTATTTAAACAACATTTAAAATACAAAACCCACACAGCTTTTTCCCATGCTGACTGAGCAGAGCTGAGAAGTGGAAGCTGAAATAAGATTTATACCTTTTCTTTTGTTTGTCTAGAGGTTCCTTGGAGCAGTTACCTTTTTCAGATAATACAGTCAAGTTGAAATCCACATTCCACTGTGTTGAATACACCAGCTAAAGCTTGGCACTGGACCCGCTTGGCATCACAGCAGCAACCAAGAAACCTCCTCTGTTTCTTTAGCTGGTGTCACAGGCTGCACACACTACAGGCATTTGGAAATTGTCGCTTTCAGAGATGCAAGGTCTGTGCAGAGCTTTCAGCCCAGCTACACCCACGTGGGAGCCCTGCAAGGCTTTTGCTGTGCCTTGTTAAAAACCCAGCATTTCCTCCCTCTCGTGGCAGCCTGGCTGTGTAGCCCACAATGCCTCTGTTCACTAGCAGATGTGTTAAACATACAAATGTTTGTATGGTTCAGAAATAGGTGCCTCTCACCACAGAATAATTTAGGTTGGAAGGGGTTTTTGGTTGGGGTGTCATCTAGTCCAGCCACCTGGTCCCAGGTAAGGTAACTCCAAAGTTAGATCAGGTTGCTCAGGACCTCACTCAGTGGAAGCTTTGATATCTTCAATGAAAAAAGACCATACAACCTTTCCAGGCCCCTGTTCCAGTGCTTGCTTATTCACATTGACTATACCTAAGCCAATAAATATCTACTTCTTGTTAATATACCTCCTGTTTTTATTCAGGACTTACAGTGCCATTGTATTATATTTACAAAGGTCAAAATAGTCACAAGGTGCAGGTGACATTTCCAAAAATAATTATGTCTCCGAACCTACTGTGGCTTTTCACTCCCTTTCAAACATTAAAGTTTGGAAAGAAAGAAATGTTTGCAAAACTGTGATGCTAGAGTTTCACAAGAAGTGGTTTGCTTATCATAATTTTTATTTCACTTCTTATTTTTTACCGGAAACCAAAAGGGCATCATGCTTTTGTTTATGATTCCATCGGGAGAAATGACCAAGTCTAACAATGAAATCTCCCACAGTGCTGTTGTACAAGTCGCGTCTTTAGTGGAACACATTCATCATCAATCCTCTTGTTCCCACTAACTGGAAAACTTCAACAGAAACCCCCATATCCCTGGGAATTCTGCTGCACATTGCTAATTTTGTGAACTTCACTTATAAACATTTACTATCCACTTCTCTGGACTAGAGAACCCTAAACAATACAGATGAAGTAACAAGAAAAAAGACAAATATTTTCTCTTCCTAATCTGAAGTTTGATCCAGGCCAGAGCCATTATTATACCTATGACGGGAAACTACCTTTCATATTGAAATCAAAGCAGCAATTATCAGGTTCAGATTCCTTTTCCATTTGTGGTCTAGTTCTAGCCCATATTTCATTGTTAATTTTAAACTTTTCAGATTCTCATCTCTATCTTCCAGAGTAATTAAATATCATATACCTTGGAATTTACTTTTCCCATTTTCTGAATTTTCTCTCCTTGCAAAGTCAAGGTAAATCTCTGATCTGATTTCTACCTAAAACTCTTTTTCCACATGCTCACCAACTCCTTATTCAACAACAGTTTTTGCTGAGCCACTAAGAACCTTTTTGAGCTTTTAACAGCTCACCTGTTTGCAGATTCAGAGCATAACTGATTTTTAAAGCTGCTAAATGCCAAACGCTTCCTTTGGCTCATTGTGAGGTTTCTTCTATAATTTTATTCCAATAGCCCTGGATTAGTGTTAGCAGCTGTTTGTGTATTATAATTCTTACAATGTGGCATTTGTGATGTACATCCTTCCTGCAGAGTTCATCTGGAGAAACTGGTCTCTTAATAAGTATCCCAGGAGATATCTCTATTGTCCAGAATGTTTTTACACAGCTGTCTCTCCCTGGTAATAGCTATCCCTATGTTTATACCATGTTATATTCACCTCACACATATTTCAGAGCAGGCTGAGAAGCTGTAAAATAACTGCAGCACTCACACTCAAATCAGCTGCTGTCAGGAGGCAGAGGGATAACATTATGTGTTGGAACTACTTTTCCCATTAGGAAGGCTCATTCCAGCCCAGAGCATCTTCATTAATTTCAGCACTTACACATCCAAACCACTCATAGATTTTACTATCAGCACAGATTGAACTGTAGATGACTACAGCTGGGAAAGTAGGACTTGGTACATGCAGATGCCTATTGCAGCAGTCATTTTTTACTGCAATTTTGTTTTCTATAAAATTCTTCTCTTCTACCAGCTCCTGGCACCAGCTACACTACATAATAGCCCTTCAGCATTTGGGATGGATATAGTTTTGTGTGTGAATCAGCTTTAAAACCCCATTGCAATTGCTTAGGAACAAGCCACATTAACATGGTATTGTAAGTCCTGCTTACCAAGTATTCAAACTTGCTGTCTTACTCCTGTGTGAAGATTGCAATCTCCAGGGCAGTCAGCTTGGCATTTCTTGAGGGCAGGTATCAGTGTTTTAATTAGAAACTGTTACAACATGTTAGGAACATGAAATCCCATGTATCAGGATTTCAGTTTGCATAAAAATAACAATACAGGCAGACTTAACTATTTCAAATTGATTTCCATCTGTTTCTTCTACTCATCTCAGCATTAGTTTCAGTCCTAAAATGAAGTTCACACTCAGAGGGGGTGGTGATGGGAGGTCCTTTGGTAATTTGAATCTGTTTAAATCAGCATGGTTGCAACATATTTCTTAGATGAGACCTTATGAGAAATATTAATCTTGGGAGATCAAAGAGGTTAAAAACCAAGTCAGTAAAAAACTTCTTTTTACTGTGTTGTTCGGCTTTCGGGGTTCCTGAAGATGCCTCAGTTTCAAAACTAATTTGACCAGCATCCTGAAGGCAGGTCAGAGGATGCCATACACTCTCAGGACATCAACACACAGAACCACATCAACTGGCACCATTTATCAAATACAAAAGAAACAGGAAGTACCAAGATAAGTTTTTCTCTTCACAGAAGAAGGATTTCATGAAGCACATCAAGATATCACCAAAGCTCTTTAGAAGGAATCTAAACATCGCCTATAGCTGAAAACAAATAGTCCATAATGAATGCAGATACCTTTCAGGATGAACACAAATTAGTACTATTCTGACACCCACCAATGTGTCTTGTCAACAAGTTTTTCTAAAAATACCAAAGTTGCTGTGGATTCTCCTGGCTCAATACTCTGACAGAATTAATTTCTGTACCTTCTTGGAAAGAAAGATGGAGAAAGCAGCAGTGGGGGAAAAAAAAACAGCTGCAATAAGCTTATCTAGTAATTTATATTATGTTTATTTTAAAATAGCATTAATATTTACAACTGATAATGCCCAAATAGCAAGGCAAACCAAGCAAGGCCTCTGTTTATTTAGCTATAAATTTGTTCTACAAAGGTATCAGGTATCCAGCTTAACCCTTTTGATTCAAGTAAATGGAAAGTCCTTGCCACGAGGTGGCAGGAGCTTCCCCATTACAATAATACGTAGTCTGTTATCTGATGACAGATTGCTAATTGGCAGGACTGGAAACGACTCCTGAGAACCAGGATGCAAAGTAGCTTGCTTCAGATGAGTGGGCCCTTTTATTTGGAGGTTGTTCCCCCACCCAAGGAAATAAAAAGAAAATTCTTTTTTGAAAGGCAGTTGAAGAGGTCACAAAAGCCTCAATGACAACAGAAGTTGTTGCCTACTGAGTTTGAGAATTTTATCTGAAAAGGCTTCCAGAAACACTTAAAAAAAGGAAAAAAAAAAAAAAAGACTTTCCTGTTTATAAGCAAAATTCTCAAAGATCTATTTCTTCCACTTCCCTCTCCAATTCTTCAGGAAGAGCAAAGCCTTCCTGAAAAGGAAAGAAATTCATATCTATTTAAAGCAGCTGCTGCCCTTGTGGCATTAGGCACCCACAGCCAGGCAGGGCAGCAAGCTCCACTGAATGCCATGTTTCCTGTTTAGCACAGGTTTCTACCAAGAATTTTGGTATCAATGAGAAAATCCAATTTATGGCAAGGCAACTTAGCTTCATTTTTGCCACCTAATAATGGGTCTATTTTTTTTCCTTTGTGTTTCGAAGACTTTGCTTTGACTTTTGAGGGATACCTAAAAATTTTCATCCTTGCCTGATGTGCAGATGGTATCCAGGTAATCTTTGAGCAAGGCCTGATTTCTTATTCATTCCTATGCTTATGCTTCATTTCTTATTCATTCCTATGCTTATGAGTAGAAGCTCTCAACCACCTTTAACATGCTAGGATATTAGAAGAATATAGATTCTTATACCAGCTCTCTAAATAATCAGTTGTGTGCCAGTCTCTTCATTAGCAATTCTGAAAGGCTTAAGCAATGATTTCTCTTTGCTGTGTATTTGCAAACAGCTGTGCTGGGCACAAATACAGGTAGTGTTTCTTTTTCTACCTCAGAAGCATTATGAAGCTAAATGGAACATGGAAATAAATTGACTGGTTGTGTCTCTTATTCAGACCATGTTGAACAAACTGGAAACTAAGTAAAGTTGTTCATTCAGTCTGTCAGAGACTTTCTGAAAAATCTAGAATTTGCTGCAATTGTTCTAAGTTAGCTGCCTCAGAACCTGACAGGAAGCACAATCAGATGCTCTTAAACATTCAGAGCTGTGTGCAAATAAGAGATCTTAAGTATATATATTTTTTTTTTTTTAACATAAGTGTTAAGAAACTTCCAAGTACTTTTGTCTTGGGATGTTTTTGTTAGACCAGAAAATTTATCAACCTAGGATCCATTATTTCTGAGGTGTTTTTCACAACATATTGTGATGCTTAAGAAAAGGTTTCTTTAATTGAGGAATTTAGCAGTAATTTCAATGAGGCAGTAGATAGAAATTTGCTGTGGTTCTACTGGAAAGAGAGCTCCCTTGCAGCAATGAGAGCAAATCACCATGGAAACTTTTTGCTAAGATGGTATTAAAGTGCAGCATGTACACTTACATCTCTCCTTTTGTAATAGGCAGCATTTTGTAATACAGTCTGGAGTGACTGAGTAAAAGGGTTATTTGCACAGAAAGATACCAGGACTTTCCCAAAATTATTGCAGAATTTTGTTATGCTGCAGAGCTGGCCAGTTGACAGCACATCTTGTTACACATAGAAAAGTGTTAAGAGATGAGTGGACAAGTGACTTTATCCAAACAGCTTGGTAAAGTCAAGTTGATACACACACAAGAAAAACAGATTTGTGAACTGGCCTTAAATCAGTTTATCACCATGAGAAGCTAACTAAATGTTCTGATGTTGTCATAGAATTATCTGGTTTCCAAATCAGGATGGACCAAGCTCACACACTCCATTGAAGCTGTAGTATCTCCTTGCCTCCCTTCACATAAACACCAGGTCTGGTACTGAACGGGGGAGCAGCACCTCTCCAGAGTGACACTGTGCTTCTGGCTTTCACAGCACAAGTATGTCTCAGACTCTGCACTGGGATCTGATTGTCCTTTGTATAGAGGCATATGTCTATTTACAAATGTATCACAGTAGAACCCAGACAAAGACACCTTGTTCTTCTCTGTTAAGGCCAGACTGTGAGAGGTCACTCACATCACTTTGTCTCCTCTGACTTCACAGAAGAGCTGTGCACAAAACCACAGGAGCACACAGGAAGAGACACATTGTCTTGAATCTGTTGACATAAGCCAGAATACTTATTCCCTACAGAATACTAAACAAGTATCTACAAGCATCCTGTTTTGAGGTTTATTATGGTTTAGACATATTCCTGTCCTAGTTTTATATGTCTGCCAACACTGTATGCCAAACAGTCTTCTCTTTTTATAACTTTATTCCAATATAATTTCTGTTAGAAGAAAAATAATTATTTTTTACTCGGTTGGTTGGTCATAAATGAATAGCAAACTTTGTTAAACAATTTCACCTGCCTTATCAAAAATTATACTGCAGAAGAAAGTTTGGAAACAGTGTGGATATAATGCTTTTGGCTGTTTAAATGAAGTTGTTCTATTTTTACTACAAATTCTAGGTAAGGCAAAAGGAATTTGTAGGGTAGGGTATTTGTAAGAGCTACCTGTCCAGTAAGGACAACACAGAAAAGCTGTGTGAGGACTTAATGGCCAGGGTGAAATAGATAAGTTCCATTTTGATCCTTCACTGAAGAGTCTCGAAGGTTACAGCTCACAAAAGGGGAAAGCATTTACTTATTCTGGCCCTGGGAGTTTTGTACTTGCTGCAGCACTTCATCATAGCTCCTCCATGAGCAAGACTACCCCGTACAGCTCAGCCTGGGGGCCTGCTGGACAAGGGACTCCTAGGAGGATGGAGGTTTTGGTTCCTTCAGGACCTATCTAGATGCAACTCAGGGAAAGGATTCTGTAGAGTTGGAAAGGAATTGAATCTGGGCTCTCATTTTGGGGGACAAATATGCAGAGCAGTCAACAGGACCCCTGCCTCTCTTGGGGTCATACTTCAAGAGGAATGGCCACTGCACCTTCTCTTTCAACTCAGGGTCATAACTGGGTTGGTGTGAGCCAAGTGACCTACCACTGCTTCTTTCCCAGTCACATCTAGGTAGCTCATTAGTCAGCCTAAAGGGCTTTTCAGCCTGAATCAGCCTTTCAAAAAGCAGTAAGAGCTGCTGAACCTAAAGCCACAAACAGGCTTTTAATCTGGATGTTTGTTTTTCTTTAAATGGATCTGAATCTGAGATGTAACCCATATTGTCCAGAGAGACAGAAAAGTGTAACAGTAAGGTTCTTGCTTGCTATTATGCTTCAGTGCCCTCCTGCCACTCCAAAGTCAAGAGGCTTAGAGAGCTAATGCACAGGTATCAAAAAGCTGACTTTCAAAACAGTAGGAGTGGTTTACAACATACCTGATATTCAGTGCAATTAGGAGCTGAAGCACCCATTAGCAATCAGAAAATGGACAAATTAGTTTGTACCTACACAAGCTAAAAATGTTACCATTTAAATACTACTATTTAATGTTTTGGGGTTTTTTCCCCCATCCTTATTCTTAGGGTTGACATTCCCCCACTCTTCTCCTTACTCTGGGATTGCAAATTTATTCATAGAAGTCCAGTACTATCCTCTCTCAACAAAATACATCTGATGCCTGTTTAGTCAGGGATGAAAATCCAGTGCTTTTAGCCCAAATAAACTCAGACAAAAGCAACAGCATCTGGTTTCCAGTTCATTCTTGATCTTGATCATGATCATCAGTGATGGCTGACAGACTTTTACTTTTTTTTTTTCCATTCAGTGTCCTTTTGCTACATCCTCCCACTCACATTTAAATATTTGTTGTCTTCCTGTAAGAAGCAACAGAGTTTCTAAAGAATAGCAGAATTTTTACAGCTGAGATACTTCATGCAGCTCAATCCACATGGCATTAATTGTTTCTGGTTTCCAGATGAAACACTATGAATTTTAAAATACCACACATAATGTGAGTGTTCCCACCAAATCAGACATGACAAGTTCACTTGCTATTTATGCTCCTGTACTTATTCAAGACTTGACTTTCTCCTGCTAGCTGGACTAAAGAACAAGTCTTATGGCAAGTACTTTGTCTTGGCATGGTCAGTTCCCTTCTGACTGTATTTGGATTGGGAATTCTCAGGGACAGGAGATTTCTCACTTTCAAAACCACATGATTTAAAACAGTTGAGAAGTGGCACAATGAAAGAAACAGAAGAAGGAATCTTTACCTTTGGGAAACTTTTGACTGCCATGGTAAACATACTTTCAGATAAGTTTTCAGCAAAGCATGTCAATTAACACTGGAAATTACTTCCTCGTGAGTAAGGCCAGCCAGGAATACTTCCACACCAGCCAAGCTCCATTTGAAATCAGATTTGCAGCATCTCAGTTCCCTAATGAAAACAAGCTGAGTTCCTGCACATAGTTTTCTGGATGTCTAATTCAGCAGGTGACTGCTACTTTCTATCCAGAATATTCACCTTTCTTCCCCCTGCCCCAACACTTTCACTTTCTGTAAGAATTTAGGTGATTGTTGAATTTTATTTTTTTAACAAATCTAAACAATCCTATGATCTATTCCTCCTCATTGCCAAAACTGTGCTATTCTCTGCCCATGTTCTGCTTAGCATGCCATGAGATCTTTCAGATCTGCAAAGCTGTGTTTGTTCTGCAGGTGACAGATACAAGCAATTCTTAAATTCCTGCATGCATTGTCTCAAATCCCCTGCAGTAGAAACCACACATGCTGCAGTTTTTATTACTTTTCCCAAACCCACTAAAAGACTAAAATGCATGTTCTCATTTGCTGTGATTCTTACAGGTTCTTTTTAAATAATTCTTTCTGGTATGACTGTCCACTAAAGAAAAGAGGAAAACAAAACCACAAAAACCCCCAAACATCGAAAATACAAAGATAGCCATTGAAATCACTCTCAATAGCCTTTTCTAAAATGCTACATGTATTAATATGAATAGTTTTACAAGAATTAACCTTACAATGATCACATATTATCACAAAAGGGAAAAGGAAAAGATATTTAAGTTCCATGATTTAAGGGGGTGGGGGTTGGGTGTGCATAAGGATGAGTGTTGCATGAATATATTATAAGTTTTTCTGCATGCAAGCCTGTAGAAAATTCTTTTTCTACATTCAGGACCTACAAAAGGTCCTACAAAAGCATTTTTTACTGTTGTTTTACTTTGTATAAGTTTCTATAAACAAATCTCTGAGCTATGTTCAAGAACACAGATGAGTTTCTCTGCCTGTCTCCTGATATAGGAGATGGGAGTTTTCTTCCTTTCAACCTATGAGGTGAAAAGTTGTTATCTCCAATTGTGTAAGCTATTCTAGCATTCCTTAGACAGAGCTTGAAGCAAGAGCTTCGAATGCTCCAGACCGGGCAGATAATAGCCCAAATCCTTTGAATTATAGAGTCATGTTAATAAATTATATTTAGCCTTCTGCTATTATTATCAAAAGTCCTTTGTCAATGCACGGACCACAACAAGAGACGCGAGAGAAGCACAGCAGGCAGAGGTAAGTACTGAGTCAATGTTAGAGGGACAGAAAGGCTGAGGGCGGCACAGGAGCTGCCCGGAGGCAGCCAAGGAGGAGAAATGGCAGTAGATGGCACTCGGGCTGCAGCACAGCCCCACAGCCCGCACGGTCCCTGCAGAGATCCCAGCAAACACACAAAACATTCGGGAACTGGAACACTTAGAGGTGCCTGAGGTCCTGTGCCACTTGAGGCCACCAGGCCGTGGAGCTGCAGGTGGCATCAGGTCCAGCCACGGTGACCTGCTCATGACAAGGGGAGATCATTTTTCCCACTGCAGCTTAGACATCTTTCCCTCCCTGGCCTCACCCCATAACTACCCCAAAGCTGGGAGGGAAATAAGGGTTTGAGCTCCAGATCAGTTTTAAGCGAGGGTATAATCAGAGCAGGCTACAGGAGGCAGCACTGTCACCTCTCAACAAGATCTTAAGCAAAAATCACAAGACGGGGCAGCTCTCCGTTCCTGAACTTCCTTTCTGAAATTAAGGGGCTCCTCGCAGTCAAACCCTCCCATTCACAAGAGCCAGTGGTGCCCCACTCTGACCAAGTGCCTGGAGTTGTAACCACTGGAAACAGAGGTGGGTACTCTTCTTTGCAGGCAGCTGTGCTGCATCCATAAATCACTGTGTGCAGGTACTGTTAATGTTTGCCTAAACTTTGTTCCCTCCTCACTGCCTGCAGAATCCCTCAAGAAATGTGAGGAAACAAACCATTAGAACTAACCTACTTAGTACCTTCTAAAACATATGTGCTGTTTCTGTAAGTAAGCATTAAAACCACAGTAACTGAGCCATTAATCTTTAATAAAACTTCTGTTAAAAAAACCCAAACATATCTCTATTCCCTGGCAGGGAATATTACTGCTGCTCACAGCTACTAAGAGTGAACATTTCCTTTTCCACTGGAGATGCTGTTGGCACTATTGGCGCTGAAACCAAAATGTCTTCAAAGCTGGATCAACAAGGTCCATGAATATTCAGGCACTAAGGAATTTGGGCAGATATCCCAGAAGTTGCAAGACCCAGTGCTGAATCTAAAGCTCTCCCAGCTTTTTGTGTTGGAAACACAACTATTCAGATGGCTTTATGCTCTAATGGAAGCATTGAAGTCCATGAAACAAATAAACAACTAAAAAAATTCTCTGTTGATGAAAATAGAGTATTTTAGCTTTTTTTCAGTCTTATGCAGCCAGTAACAGTGCTGCCCCTCACAGAACTGCACACTCTGTTGTTCAGCACGCTGCTGCTTATCCATCCCTTTGGATGAGAACTGTTGCTTTGCTCTTCCCCCTCGTGAGCAGTAATGCATGGGGACAAAGCTGGCCAGGGGTTGTTTTCTGAAAGACTCAGGTCACAGGCAGCATTTGTTTTCTCTGCCACAGCTCAGTGTGGAGCTGGGAAAGCAGGTCTGACAGCCACAGATCCAGGCAGTGCAGGAGGGAAGCAGAAGAGGAGGAGCATGTGGAAGCTGAGCTGCTGCTGCTCTGCCGCTGCTCCGAGCTCCCAGGGCAGCCTCATCCTCTGCTCTTCTGGCACAGACTTTTTCTCTGCCACACCAGCACCCACTGCCAAACCTGGATGTCACCTCTTGGATGACACAAATTCCTCAACTCCTTTTTTTTTGCCAGTCCCTGGAATAATCTGCACCAGAGACAGAGAGAACTCAGAAGAATCATCTGAAGAAAATTACTCCTCAAAGGAAAGACGGCATTGGAAAAGGCAAAAGTTCACCTCTGGCCACCCCTAACAAACACAGACATACCTGTCAGCAGTCAGGGCTGCAGCGACTGTTCCTTGCCTGGCTCCATGGAGGAGCAGGAAAACAACTTTGTGCTTTCCTTTGGAGCCAACACCAGCAAGTGCAGCCTTGAGACCAACCAAACAGAGGCCCCAGCGTGCTGGGCAGGAGCAACCAGGGGCGGCCCAGAGGTGGTGATTGTACCAGTGCTTTTTGGGTTGATTTTTCTCCTGGGAATGGTGGGAAACACGTTAGTGTTGGTTGTTTTGGGGCGCCTCCGGCCTGGGGGACGCCCATCACGCAGTGCCACCAACATCTTCATCCTGAACTTAAGCATTGCAGACTTCTCCTTCCTGCTCTTCTGCGTTCCCTTCCAGGCCACCATCTACTCCCTGCCAGAGTGGATTTTTGGTGCCTTCTTTTGCAAGTGGGTTCACTACTTGGCCATGGCAACAATGCTGGTCAGCATCTTCACTCTGGTGGCCATGTCTGTGGACAGATACATTGCTGTGGTCCATGCCAGACGCTCACCCTGCATCCGCAGCAAGCGCAACGCTGCCCTCGGCGTGGCTGTCATCTGGCTGCTGTCTCTCCTCATTGCCATCCCCGTGGCCCAGCACCAGGCCCTCATGAGTGGCCATCAGCAGGCACCCAACAGCTCTTTCTGCTGGGAGCACTGGGCAAACGGTTCCACAGCCAAGCAGATGTACAAGATTGCCATCCTGCTGGTGGGATACGTCCTGCCCCTGCTGCTCATCACCTGCTGCTATGCCAAGGTGGGTGCCAGGGATGGGAATAATGTTTAAATGGAGGGAAAGATCCCAGATTCTTGGTGGCTTGTGTACACAGCTACACAGCCAAATAACTGATCCAACCCTTTCCATATCCTCTCCTGGTACAGAATACTTTTTTGAGGTGGGGGGAGGAAAGGAAAACAGAATGAAATTACACCAGCTCACAAAAAGGATTACAACTGCCAAGATGACACCCAGCCTGACACCCAAACCTCCTAAAGACTCTTGCTGTTTTTCATATTTTTCATTTTGTTCTTTCTAAATAACAAAGGTTTGCTACTGGCAAGAGGAAAAACCTATGAAGGGATAAACACTTCCAAGTTATTTCTGTGCTGTAATCAGGTTTCAAAAGCTAGGTCTAGGTGTTATTAATTGAGAATTGCCTACTGTGCTCCAACCTCCTTATGACCCTCCCTCTGGGGGGTGACTCCTACCACTGCATTTGTTTGTGCTGCCTCCAGGAGTGACAGGACAGTCCCACCAGGGTACAGGTCTGGCAGCTTGCTCTCTGCCCATGGGTATCATCAGCCTAGGGAATAAATGAAGAGAATCTGAGGCTCAATATAAAATTCAGAGTTCATCTGAAAATCCTTGTGGATTTCAGCATAGTGCCAGCTGTGCTCTTAATATATGCTGAACTACTGAAAGCTTAACAGGTCTAATGCTCTTTGCAAACCTTGTTTCTTGAAAGTGGGGAGTTTAGAATTAAAAGTCTGAAAGCATCAAATTAATCTTTGAAGTCATGTTAAAACAATTACTTTAAATTTTCAAGTAAAAGTTCAAGTATTAATACACAATACAAAGTTCAATTTCCCATTCAATATATTGCTCCTTTTTTCCCCCCAAGGTTTTATACCATCTCCATACGAAAGTAAAGAACATTTCCAAGAAGTCAGAGAGATCAAAGAAGAAGGTAAATATCTTTGGTTTAATCTGTGCATTGACTATAATACAATAGATATGCCAGGTTTATAAAGTAATCAACCTGGTCTGTGCTGATTCCAGCTGATTTAGAACCATTACAGTTTCTCTTTGCCAATGAATCCTAACCAGATTTAACTATAGGTTAAATCAATAGGTGTATTAATTTCTACCGGTTCATTACATCCACTAGCATACACTCAATTCTGTTTGCAATATACTTATGAGTATCAATTCATAATTGGTCTTGCACCTACACTGTCTGTAAGGATCGAAGTCAACTGGTATTTGTAATATTATAACACAATAACTGTCAAAGTTATACTACACCACAAACAATATTTATTAGACAGGTGTTACTTTCCCTTTCCCCTCAGAGTGTTTTTGAGCAGGTTTTCTGTCTTCATCTAACTTCAAGTAGGTTCTGATAAACATTCTTTTCACCAGCTTTTCCAAGGCAACACATTATGCAGCAAAGAGCTGCTGTGTATTGCCTGCTGCAGGAATACCACCAGACCTAGATGGAACAGACTACCTTGAAGAACACCGTGTCTGATTTTGCCTACTGACTTCTTGATAAATGCTGATGCTGCTGCAGATAAACTGTGAATTAAAATGTCAAAACCAAGAGTATAATTTCTGGATCAATAGTGCAGACTACAAACAGAAAGCAGAGTCAGAGTTTTGTATGTTTAACAGCTACTATGAGAAAAGGCAACCAAGATCTGTTGACAATTTTGATAATGTAAAATGCAGCAAATAAAGTGCTAAGAAGCACTGTCGTTCCACATAGAATCATTTCACAATTTCACAAGTTTGAAAATTTGCTTTAGGTTTCAAAATCACAAAAAAATCCCTAAACTGGTTGGTTTAAATTTCCCTCCAGAATTTCCTTACTTATGTATGAATGGCACACTACCTATTTTGTTGCTAATTTTTAAGAGAATGTTACCAGCAGTTGAAAATTACTACTGTTACTTTCCTGTGAAGAAGTTAAGAATTTCATTTATGACATTTTTCAAATGTATCCACTTGTGTTGTATTCAGATTTGCTCTATAGAGTTTGATGAAAAAATAGTTCTACAGTTTCTTCAATCTCAAGTTTCGTTATTAAATATTGCCAAGAGGATCAATTTAAAAAAAAAACAAACAACTTTATTTTACCTCTTCAAACAAGTCAGTGGTGCAGCACTTCTTCCTCCCTCCCCATAATTATGAAACACCCAATAGTGATTCTCTTTCCATGTAGCACAGTTATATAAATAGGTGATCCTTCAGATAGAAGAAAAATTAAATACATTCCTCTACACACATACACATCATCCCTCACAATATGTCTTCTTCCAGCCCTGTCTGTGTAGAAATTGTCCACCTAGCCTTCCTGCATGCCAAACATATTCTTTAGTGTACTTACTTCAAGGGGTTTTTTTGTTGCAAACACTACTCAACATTTCTTAGGGAGACTTCTTTGGATTGGTTGCAGATACACTCAGGTCCTGCATATGCTTTCAAAACACACTTGAAACACAAGGGTGAGAGTCAGTTTTTTAAAGCACATCTTCTTAAGAACACTTCACGTTAGAGCCTAGTGGCAAACTCAGAGATGGCTGTCAGCTCTATCTAGCTTCCTTTATATGTACTTAGTTGGTCCATTTGTGAAAATAGCTGTGTTTGGGCTTAATTAATGAACTTCATCAGGGATTGAGTGAACAGTTTTTGTTTATTTAACTGAAGAATGTTTGACAAACGAATCTTGAGCCACATTTGGAAGGTTAATTTAGTATATACAGAACATTGAATTTGTTCTGAAATATGTGTGACTTCAGTGGCTAAACCCTGATTGCCTTGAGCTGTGAGAGAAAGTGTAGCACAACAGCCAAGTCTTCCCACATGAGGTGATAAAATTGTCTAAGTCACATCTGTTAATTCACACCATGTGTCTTCACCAAACTGATACGGAAAACAAGGTGTCACATTCATAAAAAAGAGGATAGTCTGAAACTATGACCATGCAGTTCCTGCTTCACTCCTATAATTTCAAGAAAACAGGGCATTTGAGCTACTATCCTCCTTCTACCCACAAGAGAACGGGGTTTGGGTTTACTCTTTTTGGGTTTTCCCCTTTGGGTTTTTTCTGTTTGGTTTGGGGGTTTGGTGTTGTTTTGTTTTTAAACAGTTAAATAGCAAATTTTACAAATAGCTTTTTGTTCAAAACTCCCAATGCTCATCTGGGCTTCATACATTAGTAAAGGTCTCAAAAGAATCAAATTGCAGACTTAGAGTCCCTGTTGAACAAGATTTTCCAGTGAAACGGTTGCCAACATTACCACTGCAAACAGTTTGCTCTGTCACCCAGCATTTCAGAAGCTATAAGAACTCTCCTCAAGATTGAACACTTTGAGATAAAACATAGCTAAGAAAGAAAGCAAATGACATAGAGCTCAGTGGTCTTGCCATAAGCAGCATTCCACATGCTGACTGGAAACACATTCCTATTATTCTCCATTTTAGGCTGCTTCTGAAAAAATAGTATTATTTTAAAATGTCAAGGCTTATTTCAGGATCTTTAGCTTTCATTGACCTTGCTGGAGTCTTGGTGTAACACCAGTCCCTGCCCCCCAGATCCTATAACAGTGATAACAGGCAGAAGAGGCATCATTCTTACATACTTTGAGCCATAGAACACAGAAACTCAGTAAGAGGCATTAGTGGGACAAATTCAAGTTAAAGCCACCTGAAAGGTCATAGAGAAGCTGGTATTTTATCTGCTATTAGTACACCCTGGAAATCTGGAAACAGCATGTGAACCTCAGTCAGACAAACATTTACAGAACAAGTGGGACACTGCTAGATCCAGACCTCAGGTGATTTCTAAAGAGATGATGATGGCATGGCCAAATGAACAGTCCCGATGTTGTGCAAGTACATGCATGACTTTCCTAGGTGCATTGCTCTAGCAAAGAAAGCAAAATAATCCTGGATTTAACTGACTCTAAGTATGTGAAGGATATTACTGGAGCCCAGGTACTTGATACTGTAGCTCAGCTTTCCCCTTTAAAGATCATACTGTACCAGTAATTTGTATCTATGCCTTTAAAATGGAAAAAAAAATTAAAACCCTTTTTTTTTTTTAATAAATCAAACCCATGGAAACAGAGAAAAAAGCGTAATGAACAACAGTATTAGGAATTCATTTTTCCAAGAAGTCTCTTGCTTGATTCTCTATCCCCTTCTGCCTTTTCGTGACACAGCATGGTTCCCAGTGCCTGCTCCCTCCAGCTGTGCTCCCTTCCCTCCCTGGTGTGTGCTGCCTGCTCCCAGCACCAGCTGCCCAGGGCCCTGCAGAGCTGCACAAGCAGACAAGGATGTGATAACTCCATCTGTTATCACAGTATGGAAACAAAACCCAGTTAAAAGTGAAATCACACAATTCAGAGGAACGCCGACACACACACCTACAGAGTAGCACTGCCACCCCATTTCCTCTCAAGGGAGTGTTGTCAAAAAGTTCCCACTGCTATATGAAGCATCTTATCTAAATAAAAGTCTCCAATACCAGGCTTCATTTCATCAGGATCTGAGGATCCAGCTGCTGTCTCCCAGACCACAGTGCCACAAGATAAAGCTGGGGTTTCAGCTTGGATATTATTCCCTGTATGATGCTTACAAAGTCACTTTTCCCTTCTCTTCCATTACTGGTAACCTTTCTACTGTCTGTCATTGTCCCATTTGCCACAACATTGTACTCAAAACCTGTTATTTGAAGAGATGTAGGGGCTAAAAGGACAGCCTAAGAGGGGCCTGGTTTTTAGGACAAACTACTCACAGGCAATGTTTAGACCCACTATTGTAAATTCAGTTACAACCAGATTTTGTTTGAATGGGTCCAGTTTATGAATAATCCAGAGAGCTCTGACAGCTGTCACCCTCTCCAAGTCAGTGTTCAAACACCTGCTGAAAAGAACAAGTTTGTCTTTAGCAGAATCCTACAAATGACATACAAGCACATACCACAAAAAAAACCAAACCAAACCAAAACAAAAAAAACCCCAAAAAAACCCCCACAAAAACAAACAAAAAACCCACACCACCCAAAAGGTTTTGTGCTTGGGTTGTGATCTGTAAGCTTTTAAGTTACAGGATAGTTATGTTCAAACTACAGCAACCTTTTCAATTTATGCACACATGAAACTTTGCAAAAATTTAAAAACGTCCCTTGCACAAAGTTTGCTGCATCCTGACTTCACATTCCATTATCAAAACAATTTGACCGTTAATTCAGATTTCACTTTGAAATTTTTATATAACTTTGCCATCTACGTGTCAAATGCTGGACATGCCCAATTTAAAGTGTTTTCCATTTATATGTATCATTTGTACATTAGAGCAAGGAAGATATTTAGAACTTTTTGCATGCCTAGGCTGAAATTCTGCATGATGAACTAAGACTGTGCATGCAAAAGAGATAAATGACTGGCTGCTTCCCCATTTAATGTCATACTAGCTGTACAACTTTGCCAGCCTCGAAAGTCAGATGGTGTGATGCTGCAGGATTCTCCTTTGAAGTTTTGGATAATCGTTTTTTGAGGCCAGTCAGCAAGACCACACGCTAAGAAATTCTGTGCACCCCTCTATGACAATTAAGTGATTTCAGTTCTGTTACCTCTTTTCTGAACCATGCAGAGTACAGCAAGTCTGTAATTCGGCTCCAAAGAAAGTTAACGATTCCCTGTCTGACAGTGTTGCAAAATGTTTCATAAGAGCCCAGCCCCAGGAACTCTGATCTTACATCTGCCTTAAATAAGATGATTTAATGATGGAAATTAATGCAAACCAAGGTCTAGCATGGCCCTGTGGTGTTTTACTGGCCTCTGGAGCACACCAGGGTTCCTTAGTGTTTAGTCAGTTCTGTATTGTGCATCTTAAAAGAACAAATAACAAACTTCGCAAACTGAACAATCTGAAATGCTTTTTGAAGTTTAAGAATGTGTCTGGGGATGTGAATTTCACAGCTGTTTTGCAAGCTCCCTTGAAAGGGTAGTAGGAGTTGTGCCTTGAGGCCAAAAGCTTCAATTAACAGACCAAATGAGCTACTTAAAGATAACAAATTAGAACTATGCTTTTCTATTTGTTAGCTACAATAGAAAGGTGAGCCTGGTTCGTAAAGCAAATCAGCTGTTCTTTGCCTCCAGAGCTAAGTCAACACAAAGACACACTGAGTTTCTTTGGGACACTCCTTGGAGTGCTGCACTTTGAAGGTCATACAAGAGCCTGAGGTAAAAGATACCTTGAATTCCTTCAAGGTAGATGGGTATTCCTGAACATCTTGGCCAAGAGAGGCAGATAAAAGTTGCTCTGTGACTTTCCTGTAGGCTAAACTAATTATTTGGCTATTGTCCATGCAAATTGAAGGTTTTCATGTAGACAATGAACGTGATATTCAAGGCCTTGGCATTTGAACAACCGTTAATACAGCAAAGGAACATGGAAGATCCTGGGATTCATCGAGCAGAAGAATATAATTCAAAAGTGAAATCCTGCTCGTTGTTTAGTTAACAGGGCAACAGGGGCCCAGGGCAGCAGAAATTAAGAGCATAATTACCAATCAGAGGATAATAGAAATATCACAATGCTCATACACATTTATGAATAGAAAGTGAATAAATTTCAAGGGCACCAACAGGGGAGATTAGTGGCATAATCCCAGAATGAGAGATGTGCAGATGAGCAGCTGGAACAGTGCAAGCAAGCTGCTGAGAAATGAAGAGTCTCTCTTAGCACATAAAGCAAGTAATCAAAATGAACTGATAAGATCTGAAAATATATTTACTTCAGTCCCTCCTCTTCTTCATGACATCCAACTGCTACCGCTGGCTCCAAGAAAGAAGACAGAACAATGAAAAAAAATACTTTCAGTGTGGTTTTCAGATCACTGAAGAGTAGAATTAGACTCAAGTGTAATTAAAAAAAAAGACCAAAGGGCAATGAGATGTGCTTCAGTAGTAATTAAAAGATGTGTGTGCTCTGAAGTAGAGACAGCTGCTATCCAACCTTTAAGTTACTTAAGAATAGGTAATTTTCTAAACATTTTGCCATTTTCTAAACATTTTGCATTTATCACTAAGCTATGGGCATGTTTCTGGAGATCAGATTGTGCTTGGGACCTTTCTGTTAGAACTTTATGTGCAAAAAGGAAAAGAATGTTTATTGCCGTGGTCCGTACATTGACAAAGGACTCTTGACAATAATTTCAGAAGGCTAAATATGATTTATTAAAATGACTCCATAATCAGAGGATTTGGGCTATAATGTGCCCAGGTACAGAGCTCAGATCCTTCATCTTCACTGCCCTGTACAAGAATGTCAGAATGCTTACAATATCAGAAAGATTACAGTCCTTCACCTCATTGGTTGAAGGAGAACCCATATCTCCCATTGCTAGGAGACAGGGAGAGGAATCTAAAAACATCCTTGAAGAACAACACAGAGATTTTGTTTACAGAAAACTTATACCGAGTAAAAAGACAGCAAAAGGATGTTCTCCCATGGGAAAACTCATCTGCAGGCTTGCATACAGAGAAGCTTATAATATGTTCTGGCAACAAATGTTTGCAAATCCATCAGGGGGAGTCAGATTTGCCAACAAAGCAAACAAGAACAGAGCACCAGGAGTGAAGAAACTAGCAGCTTTCACTTCACACGTTGGCTCATAGATGGACTCTGAGCAAAGGGATGTTCTCAATTGGGTATCCCTGAATCTAAAGCCACAAAAATTGTCTTTCTCAGAGGCTGGCAAGTTCCTCCAGCAGTACAGTGGTATATTGCACTAAGCCACTTGTCTTTGCTGGGCACTGACACTGGGTACCTGCAGTATCTAAAAACAAAAGCTTAAGGCATCATGGGTCACTACATATTTTCCAAGTCTTCACTACAGTAAATTACAATATATAGTGAAGTCTGTAACTCTGTAGTTTACCATAATGAAGTCTGGGGCAGTAAAAATGTGCACCAATTGTCTCTCAAACTTTAAGGAAAAAAATATACAATTTAGAGATAAGTGTAACAGGAGAAAAGATTTATCAGTAAATCACATAATCAGGTATCAGACATCCTCCTACAAAGCAGTAATAAAAGAAGAGTCAATTGTAATTTTCTGATATGACAGTGTGGAAGAACTGGCTTAGGCTTCTTTATGCTTCTTCACTTAGAATTATGGGAGAAAAAAGTAGGAAAAATAATCTCATCATATTCAGAAAACAGCATGAAGCCCAGTTGGTCTGCAAACCAGTACTGTTTAATAAAAACCTAATTGAATGTTCTTTCCCTTTTCTGTGAGGCTGAGGTACACAGTAGAAATGGATGGTCTGATCAGCTCTGAAAAATGATGTGCAGTTGGGCTGTCTCCAACTGGGACTAAATTAGGAAAGTGACAAGCCCTCTACCCCTCTAGACTGTTCTGTCCACTCTATATTTTAATCTCCAGAATGTTATTAATCTAACATTCAGGTAGTTCTTCCTAAAATATGTAAATCCATGGAATACTTGAAGCATTTGACTCATTACAGGCAATCTTAATTTTGCCCTTGACAAGATGCCTGACAAGTTGAAGTGAGAAACTTCATTAAAAGCTTAGAGAAACTTCATCAAGGACAACAGCTCTAAACACAATTAAATGTTAAAGACTTCATCATCCTCCTGAATGAGGTATCTCCCCCAAAATGTTTTTAAACACATTTTCCAATGCTTTTTGAAGGATGGGGGAAGGCTAAAAGTAAGAAATAGTTTGTCCAGGGCCAGGAGGAAAATCAAAGAGCAAAACAGACAAAGCAAGGCTGGATAAATGAGAGGCAGATGACCTCTAAAGATAACAAGTAAATAAGGAAGTAAATTCAACACAATCTGCACATGACAGAAATAAAGGAGAGGGGGAGGAATAACAGAAGTTTATCTAATTATCTGACAAACAAAAATATCTCCTTGTTTTTGACACCATGCTATTGATTCACCGTACAGCTTAAACACATTTACTTCGCCTGTACAACAAATACACTGTAAATTATTTCCTGGAGCTGCTTGAAAGACTTCTAGAAGTAGTAAGAGAGACTTAAGTGGCCAGTAGTGGCCATTGTACATGTCATGTACATTATGGACCCACCGAAATTTCAAAGTCAAACCAGAAGGTTTGCATTAAGTGGGGACAGCTTGATCAACAGCAATGCAGTAACTGTGCAAACTATCACAGCTCATAGAAGAGGCTCAAACAGCACACAAACTATTTGGATCAGTCCTCCACAGCTGGTCACAGTCTACAGTAACAGTAGTTTAAGCTACAGAAAAGTTACCACATTAAAAGCCAAACAGAGTTTTGTTTCAGTTTCCTCTGTCTTAACTACATGTCCCCTAACTTGAAAAAACAGACACAAGTTCCATTTCTAAAACCTGCTTCTTGAGTCATGAATTATGTACATTAGTGCTCTAATATTGTCTGTGTTTTCCATCTGCAAAATCCCAAAAAGCTGGACCCCAGAAACAGCTCTGTGCTATTATATAGCAATTGCAAACCCATTGTGTAATACTCAGCCCTATGTTAAATGCATGGTTTGTTATTTCACAATAAAAGGGGGAAAAAGCCAGGTATATAAGCCTTATTCAAAATAATATTTCAGTGCTTGTAGCCCCCTAATTTAAGCAGATGGATGCTATGAAAGGTTGCCTGGGTAACAAGCCTAAGCTACTTAACATTGCTAGAGGGTAAAGAAGTAGCACCATTATTGCTGGTGAAAGCTAATGATGGGACCTGTTTATTAATAATTTCTTCAGTACCCATCATACCACAGTGGGTGAGCTAGACCCCACAAGACCACTAGGTCTGTGTCTTTCAGTCTCATCAACTTCTAATCATTCCAGACTGTTTTTAAGGACACCATCTGGCTCCCAGCATGGTTGGTTTGAGGACACCTTGGCAGGGTAGTTTGTTCATTCTTAGGGGAATATCTTTGTTAGCTTAGCTGTCTGACAGCATTCTGGTAGGTGAAACAAGGAAGCACCTGGAGCATGCCAGGTACACAATGAAACTACAGGTTATTGCCTTTCAAAATTAATAGAACCTTATTTGAGAGATCTATTTGACAGAAATCCCTTTTTTTACTTGTATTGTAGTCTTGATCTAATGCAATAACATCTTCCTTAGAGAGGTTAATGGGTTTACTAGGTATTTACTGAGTGTTCTAGAAGTAGAAAGTGAGAGAAAAGCAACACTACCAGCTTTCCTAAACTTGAAAATTGTGGTCCTGCTCCCACAGGCCTCAGGGTCTTACAGAAAGAAAGCTGAAGTGAGTTACAGCTTAATTTTATTTACTGTCACTGTTAACCTTCATTTTGTATGGAGATTTCAAAGAACACTCTTTTCAGGAAAGTTTTACCTCAGGTCAAGCTTTGGGACTTACAAATGACAGACTGTGCCAGAGGCTGGCCAGCTAACTGGGGAGCAAGCACTGCAGGGACACACCTCTAACCCAGGCAGCACAGGCTGGGATCCCACAGGCACAGGGAGCCTCCCTCAGGTCATCACCCAGCTAGGAATGTGTCTAACCAATGAGCACTGTGAATTAAAAGAAAAAAAATCCTCTATGCATTGTTTTTTTTTGTTTCTTCCGTAATAGGGAAGAAACTGGAAAAACCTTTCTCCTCAGGCCAGGCTTTGTTACTCCTCTCAGTGGCATGCTTACTTGCAAGTTATTTTCCCCTGCAGTTATTTTCAATAGCCTTAATGTACCTCACCCTCCAAATGTCAGGGAATATTATTTCCACTCTTTCTTGTAACAAGGCTTCTAATGTAGTTAGCATTGTTGCAGCCTTTGAACTGTTTGGCATTTTACAGGCACTACCTCAACTGTCTATAGTTATTGGCTTGAGCCAAAACCAGTCAATCCAAGTTTACCAGGGTTTTTTGCATCCTTTTTCATATTGTCATAATTTGCCCACCTGGCAGTTGTCAGTGTTGCGTGTGTTGTGCTGCCTTCACTACAGACAGAGGAAAGCAAACTCACTCATTCCACCGACTCGCCTGATCACTGTGACCATTTAATGCATGATCTTCTCTCTTCCAGACGGCACAGACGGTGCTCCTCGTGGTTGCTGTGTTCCTGCTCTCCTGGCTGCCACACCACATCATCACCATGTGGGCAGAGTTTGGGCACTTTCCCCTCAACAACATCTCCTTCACCTTCCGCATCATCTCTCACTGCTTGGCCTACGGGAACTCTTGCATCAACCCCATCCTTTACGCTTTCCTCTCGGAGAATTTCCGCAAGGCCTGCCGCCAAGTCTTCACCTGCAAGCTCTTCCTGCGGCCGCTTGCCGCCGAGAAACTGGCCAGAGTGCGCATGGAGAACTTCTCCACCACACACTCCACCACAAACGTGTAACCTGGCCTCACAAATATGTTTCAGGAGGACAAGGAAGGGAGAGGGTTCTGTCTGGGGAGAACATGCATGCAAGTGCACTCCAGGGAGTGGTGGAGTCTGCAAAAGTGTGGACTTTGCCAGGTTACTGGAGTGGTAGAAGACATATTTCCCTCTTGCTGTGATAATAAGTGACAGAGCCTGTCCTAGGGTACCGTGCTAGACACTGGGCTATGTGCAACAGAATTATCTGAATGCCCGCAAGATAGAGCCCAAATGAAGGTGTAGTTATGACCATAGGATCTAAAATAAGATTTACACAGAAGGTAGAATATGTACAGATAAGAAGACAGCAGTTAATTATGTCATTATGTCTGTAGACAGTCATTGAGATGTGAACAATGAGTGATACAACATTCAGAGAGCAGTTTGAGAGAAGTCTCTAGACTTCTTTGTCCAGAGGACTTCTTCTCTGGACTTTTTAAAGTCTCTGAATGTCTTTGTTTCCTCAACAAATTTGACCATGTGTGAGCTGCACACACATTTAGCTCATTACCAGTGGTAGGCTCCCTAAATCTCCTTGAAGGCTTTGCTGTAGCATTTACATATTGGGCAATTACACCTTTCACGTGATGTGTCAGTGGCGTGGCTGTCTGCATTTGGTGGCTCTATATCAGCTTATACACCCAGGGTCTGAGTGTCTGTGTGCTCCTGTGTGTAATTACTGCTGTTAATCACTGGCTCCAGCAACTGCCTCTTGGTGAGCAACAATACAAAAGTGGTATTTCTCAATATATGCTTAAAAAACTGTGATTTTATTTGAAAGTAGTCTACAAAATGTTTTGTTGGTAAATAGAGTTCTCTTGAGTCTATCAACCCAAGGCTTTTTAGTAGCCACTTTAGAAATGCCTGAAATTTGTGGTGAGGGCTTTTTTGGGTTTTTTGTTTGGGTTTTTTGACGAACTGTTGTGATCAACAGTGCTCTAGCAACAAACAGGTAAGGGCATTTGTACCAAGTTCAAGGTTACTACTCATAACTACATAAAGTGCATATTACTTCAAAAGTAGGAAGCAAATGGCTGAAAGAATCTCATTATTTCACTGTGTTATCTAATCCAGTGTTTCTGTGTGTTGGAATCCAGACTGACCTGTTCATAGACTGTAAAAATGTGAGTTACAGAAGTTAAACTACAAACTATTTGCTGTCCATGCAATGAATGGGTTTCCAGTCTCCAAATGGATCACTCTTCCACTATGTTTCTAAAACTTGTGAGCTATTGTATTAAATAATTTTACTACAGTTTGTAACTTTCTTAAAGAGCCCCTTAACTGTGCAATATGAACAGAGCACATGTACAATAATATAAAGTAATTGCCTGATGCTTCGGTGACTATCTGTGCAAGTTTTCTCTCAGTATACTAAGAGTAGCTCCAGTGAATTATTTCCTTAGGAACTAGATTTAGATCCAATGCTGTGATCTTCTAATTTACCATAATGTAGAAATCTGTTATTTCTGCATTCTGAGTGATTGCACAGCCTAAAGTGGATAGCATGGGAAAAACAG
This sequence comes from Leptocoma aspasia, assembly GCA_013399835.1. Classification (NCBI taxonomy): domain Eukaryota; kingdom Metazoa; phylum Chordata; class Aves; order Passeriformes; family Nectariniidae; genus Leptocoma; species Leptocoma aspasia. Next base: position 650,508 of record VXAX01003966.1, on the reverse strand, counting down.
CCACTAAAAGAAAGGGTTGTGGCAAATCACTGCAACAGAAATCACAGCTAAAATGCTTATTTGTGTGATTATCTCCCACGGATACAAACTAGCAGCTAGACATGAAATAACCTCAGCCTCACTTCAACTCTCTTGGTTTGAAGCAAAATAGGACAAAGGCACAACATTCAAAAGAAATCCTGCTCACTCTGTTACGTGAGAGTCACTAGAACCTGTGAGTCAACACACTTTTTCATTTAACAAAAGACATCTTTCAGTGTGTTGGGGTTGGGGTTTTTTGGTTTTTTACAGTCACTGCAGAAACTGTACATCACTACAGTATGCAGAAAAAAATGTACAGAAAATACTTTACGGCATTTTAATTTTTATTTAATATAACGTGAAGGAGCAAGATCCCATTTCTCAGTGAAAAGTAACCATAAAATAACAAATTAAGGCCTTGAAAGAGCCTCAAGCATTATTGTGCCTTCTCATTCCCACTGTACTTTACAGGTATCCAGTCTAGAATTCTCTGAATGAACTGCTACATCACAAGAAAATCAAGTATCCTTTGTCATTTAGTCCTTTGTGTCTGTAACTGGTCAGGTTTTTTCTCCTGCCACAGTAGCAATTTTTAATAACGAACCTTAGCTGATAGTGGTGGGCAGTAATAAAATGAAATAGAGTTGTATATCATACAAACATACTTTCATTTGGATTTGAATTTAAATTGTCTCAAAATAAGTAAACCAAATCAACTGATGAAGTAATTCTTCAATATTCTCCAAAAGCATTCTGTTACTTACTAGTTTCCTTTGGGAAAGCCACATGTTGTGAAGGCTGTGCAAATGAATGCTGCAGCTTCCAGAACAGTGCGCAAAGTTAAACTGATCACCTGGTTCTGAAACTCAACTCTGTTCTTTCAACCTGCCTTCCACACAGCAGCTCATTCACTCTGCCTGAATGACCTCAAGGTAAGCCCCTACCAGGGAATGCCTGGCAACCTGAATCAACCTCCTTTAGGTGAATGTTTATTAATAGAGTCCATTCCTGGGAGACCTGTCCTTTTCCGGGCCGCAGTCTCTATTTTCCGTACCAGGTCCACATCCCACCGATGGGTGACAAAACTAACCACAGCTCCAGGTGCCTTGCTCCCAACCCGGCCAACTCTCCCGGCACGGTGCAGGTAGTCCTGCAGGGTGTCTGGGAAGTCATAGTTGACCACTAGCTGCACATTGCTGGTGTCCAGCCCCCGGGAGGCAAGGTCAGTGCAGACAAGGAGAGGCACATCACCCTTCTGGAAAGAGGCAAAGATGCCGGCTCTAGCAGCTGCCGACATCTGCCCCTGCAGCCTCAGGTGCTTGATTTTGTGGTCGTCCAGGATATAGCCCAGCCAGTTGACGGTGCTGGCACTGTTGCAGAAGATGAGAACAGCCCCTCCAGACGACGGGCGCTCCTTGAGCAGCTGCAGCAGTTCGGGCAGCTTGTCCCGGCCTTTGAGGCGGACAAATTTCTGCTGGACGTGAGGCGGCAGGCGGTGCAGGCTCTGGGTGCTGAGGGTGACAAACCGGCCCACGTCAGTGAACTTCGCCAGCGTCTCGCTGAGCCCCGCGGGGAAGGTGGCTCCGACCACCACCACCTGCGTCCTCTCCTCGTCGGGACCGACCGGCCCGGGAGAGCCGGCGGCCAGGGGCGCGTGTGCCAGGATCTCCTCCAGCAGCTCCGTGAAGGACTCGTCCATCAGCGAGTCCGCCTCGTCCAGCACCATCCAGCGCAGCCTCTCGAGAGCCAGGAAGCGC
>VXAX01003966.1:626532-648454 GCA_013399835.1 Leptocoma aspasia | reverse complement strand
GGCAGCAGCAGCGGCAGGGCGAGCACCGGCCCGACCCGGCCCAGCGCCATCGCGGCCCCCACGTGGGGCAGCGGCGCTGTCCGATGACGCCTGAAAGAGGCGCTGGCCCCGCTTCTCCCCGCCCCGCGGAGCCGCGGCAGGGCCACGCGAGGAGGGTGAGTGCCGCGGGAGGTGCCGCTCCCTTCTGTCGCCTTTTTCAGCTGCCGGCTGAGAGCTTTCCCCGCGCCGCCACCGCGGGAGCAGACGCGGCCCTGAGGGGCTCTGGCAGGGACGGCGCTCGGGAAGGAGCCCGTGTGGCGGGGGGCGGCCCCCGGCGCCCTCACGCTGGGTGAGCCCGGTCCCCTGTCACACCTGGCGGGGCACCCACCGCCCTGCCCGGCAAAGGACACGCCTGTGTTTGCGGGTAGGAAATGACGCTCCATGGCAGTCCCCCCGGGCTCTCTCTTTCAGGTGGTACAGCAACAGGAATGACGGTGAACACACCGCTGTGCTTTAGAGGAAAGAAGATCCTGGCTCCGATGGTGCGAGTGGGAACACTGCCAATGCGGCTGCTCGCTCTGGACTATGGTGCCGATATCGTGTACTGTGAGGTATGGAGAAGGAACAGATGAGGTGGTTTCATCTGATAACATTATTATTAAGGAAAGTACAAATGGGCTTTTTTCATTGTGTGACTTGTTCTTTTTACACATAGCTTTCCATTAAAGATAAGGAAAGAAGAGTCTCTATGTCTTGAGGCATTTCTCTGAGCCATTCTCAAGTTATGGCAAATCCATATTTTAAGGCTGTTCACAGAATTCACACATCAACTGCAGTAACTTCAGGTTATTTAGACAAAACACCATAACAATTTCCTCAAGTTGTACTTTTATTTGCGTATGGGTGGCGTAGGGTTTTTTTTTTATTTTTTTCAGTAGGGTCAGAACTTTGAAGGAACTTTGAAGACTGACTTCATGTCTCATCTGGTTAGTTCTGCTGAGCGTCCATGTGTTTCACTCATAGCATTGCTCTCCTTGTTCCTTAAACACTTTTTTTAAAGCTGCCTGAAATTGAGGTCTGGGGTCCTCAGCACAAGAACTATATGGACCTGTTAGACTGGATCCAGAGGAGGCCACAGTTTTGATCAGAGTGCTGGAGCACCTCTCCTATAAACACAGGCTGAGAGAGTTGGGATTGATCTCTCTGGAGAAGAGAAGGCTCTGGGGAGACCTTGTTGAGCCCTTCCAGTACTTAAAGGGGGCTTTTAAAAAAGAGGGAGAGGAACATTTTATGAGGATAAATAGTGATAGGGCAAGGGGGAACAGTTTTAAACTAAAGAGAGGAGAGCTTTAGATTAGATATTATTAAGAAGTTGTTTAACCAAAGGGTGCTGAGGTACTGGGACAGTACCAGACAGCTCAGAGAAGTTGGTGTGTCTGATAATTATTTAAGAAAATGGGCAACTGTTTAGAGCTGACTGGCTGAAGCAATTAAACTTCCTGAGATTTTTTTATCCTTTCTACTCAGGAGCTGATTGACATAAAGATGCTGCAGTGTAAGAGGGTCGTAAATGGTAAGTATGGCATTTCTTTTGATAACACCTGTAAGAAGTCTCTTTTCTAGTTGAGAGAAAGTGCAATTATTTGTCTGAAGCATTTTTCTAGCGATTATAGTGATACATCAGTGATACATATGATATAGTGATATATTAGTACATACAGTCTCACTGAATTGTGTCTAGGGGCTTACAGTAAGCTTTTGAGGTGCTACCTTATACCTGTCTGCTGCTTTATAATTTCAAACTTTCAGTTTGTTTGGACTGCAGTAGAGACAGTTTCCAATTATGAGTCTTTTAAAATGTTAACTGTTTGTAACATGTTAATATACAGACCTTTTAGTCTACTGCAATAAGGAAGCAACACATACAAGACCTCACTGTTTATCATTCATTTATTAACTTGAAGTCCATGGGCTGGACTTGGAATAACATGATTGTCACTGCAAGTTCTTAAAAAGGTATCTTTGAGACCTGGCCCTGTTTTAGTGGCATAGAAACAGTAGTTTGAAGTGTCCCTGCTGGGAAACAGAAGTTCACTGCAAATCTCCTCTCGCCTCCTGCCTCTTCCCAAAAATAGTACTGTTCATTCTGGCTGAGTCATCACTGGGCTTTGGTGGCATTTCATCTATATACAAATGACATGGTCATATGGCTTTTTTTAATTTTTACATTTGTTACAGATTTTTTGTCTGTTTTATCTGTTTCTCATTTCATACAGAAGTACTTGAAACAGTGGACTTCGTTGCACCAAATGAAAGAGTTGTTTTCAGAACCTGTGAAAAGGAGAGTGAACGTGTTGTCTTCCAAATGGTAAAAAAAACCAAATACCCTTCTAACAACATAGTTAAACAAAGTAGTTTCACACCAAAGGTGTTGCAGAATTTCTGAGCTGTTGGTACAAATCAAGATGCTATATTGTAAGCTCTCCTTACAGCTGTTTTCAGAAGAGGTGATTAAGATAACCTCTGTGCTCTCCAGCAGCTTGGTTTTGTAACAGGTATCTCAGATATATTTCTGAACTTATGGATGCAGAAAATAAATTGTGCTGGAGTCTGATCACCTGTTGAAGTTTTGCACTGTCCTGTAAAGAGTCTCACTGGAAAGAGTGAAAGAAGCAGCATTGTTTAGTATAGATAAGAGAGGATTAATGTGTGCATTAGCATTGCACAAAGGGATTAAAGGTGCTCTCTGCTAAAGAGAAAAAGACAGTAATTTGTTCTTAGAGACCACTCAGTGTAGGACAAGAGATGATGGGCTTGGAGGGAGGGAGAAGCATGAGTGGACTGCATTAGATACTGAAAAGACCTTTTTCAGGGGTAATGTAGCCCTGAAATAGGTTGCTTGTAGAGTCTGTAGACTTGTTATTAGTGGAGCTTCTTAAGAACATTAAAATAGATATCTATTGCTGAGGGGCTAAGAACATTTGATATTGCTGTAGGTGAAGAGGGCAGACAGACCTCTTTGGATCCTTTTTTGTATCACCTTTTACCATCCAGTATCTGACTCCAATATGTGCTGTAGATAAATGTTTTAAGTATCCAGTGTGCCTCTGAGTGGGTGTCTGTACTAAATGTTCAGAACAAATATAGTTGTACACATGTGAAAGTAAGCACCTTGGTTTTTTTATTAATTAGATGTTATTTTGTAATTATAAATCCTCTTCTTTTACCAACAGGGTTCAGCAGATGCTGAAAGAGCCCTGGCAGTAGCTAAGCTTGTGTAAGTCATCTTCTCTCACCCCCTTTCCACCACGGGTTTGTCTGGGATTTTTTGTACAGAGGAATTATTGTAGAAGACAGTTTTTTATGATTTAGAGCATCAAGGTAGCTCTTGATAGAACCAGGAAAAGTTCAGCTGAATAAATTCCGTGCTGGGATGGCTTTTTGCTAGTGCAAGTGTGTCCTTGATCTCTCCAATACAAATTTCCCTGGGTATTGCACAGCTGCAAGACCAATGTACCTGAAAATGTCTCTTACTGTTTGTGGTTTAAAGCCTCCGGTAATCTATTGTGCAGAAATGAAAAGTGGCTCTTAAAAAGGTGGTTTTAAGCCTCCATTAAACTTCCTCCATAGATGGGAGTTTTTACAGACTTGCTGTAGTGATAGTGGTGAATTTAGTGGTGGATATACTTTATATAGGATTAGGTATATAGAAGGTATTTAAGATGAGTATTTGCAGCTTCTGCACAGCACTGGGTATTGAAACCTATGAACAATCTGATCTTCAGACCATCATTAAGATTTATATATTTAACTTAAATAAGTGAGAAGCTAAAAATTCAGAAGTTCAAATAAACTTTACCTTAAGTTCTCATTTAAGAGAGCAGTTTGTTCCATGATAGTTCCAAACAAAGTGATTTGTTCCATGATAATGGAACAAATTACCTGGAAAGGTATATGTTTCTTGATTCTTGTTCTAATATGCTAAAAAATATTTTAATTTTTCCTTCTCTTTCAGAGAGAGTGATGTGGCTGGTATTGATATCAACATGGGATGCCCAAAAGAATATTCTACTAAGGCAAGTGGATTTTGGTTACTCTTAAATGAGCCTTCTCTGTCTTGGAGGTATGGAGTGTGGAATACGTGGTCAGGTTTTCAAATTCAAGCAGTAAAATTTTGATGCAGAGGAAAAATAAATTTAATTGTTTGTAGTAGACAGAACACTCTAGAAGGTGCCATGGCCCTAATACAGTAAAATAACATAGGCTCTTATAAAATTAAGTTCTTAAAGGCTAGGTAAAATGAAGTGTTTAGGGTTTTAAAATATTTTTCTGGAGTCATTAATTTGTTGGGTGAGTGAAATAAGTTCTGCCTAGCCTTAATAAAAATTGAAATCACAATTTGTCATCTGAGCAAATAGATGGCAAAAAACAGTCACAACTTAGTAATGCTGAATTCTATTATTTGTCAGTTTTAAGTGGGAGGACAATGGATCAGTTAAAACCTGGTTGGTTTATTTGTTTGTTTGTTGTAGTAAGGCACATGCAGTTCTAAATTAGTCCTGTATCTGTGACTGGAACAGAGCATTCAAACGGGTTGTTAGGACTGTTAAGCCACTTGGTATAGAGATAAAGGATCAATAAATTGAACCATGGCACTCCATTTTGATGTCAAATGCTCCACAGAACCGTAATTAAGAAAAAAACACTGAAGCATCCATCTTGTACTAGGGTGAAAGATCAGAAGTTCAACTGCTGGCGAATGGTTATTCTCCAACAATAGTTCTGGGTCAAAAAAAATTGTACAAAAAAGTTGTTGGCCTCTGCATCTATGTATGTAGATGAAATGGTGTGGGAAGAACAGCTAAAATATTAAATTGTTCATAATTATGTTATGAATGATAAATGGGAAAATGGATTATTATAGTTGCTAAAAATAGCTTTCTGAAGTCCTGTCTGCTCCCTAAAGTGATGAGAGCAAGTTGATGCCCTGAATTACTGCTTACAGGTAGACTGATACAGGTCTAAGAAATGTAGCACTAAGGTGTTCACTAACACTCTTGTATTTTAAATTTTGCCATTTCTTCCTTATTATAACATTGTGCTTTTGTTGTAGTCTGCTATTAGGCAAAACAATTGAGTTGAAAAATGGGTTTGCCTAGTGGGTAACAGCTTCTGTCTGTTTTCCCAGGGAGGTATGGGAGCAGCACTGCTGTCTGATCCTGACAAAATAGAGTCTGTAAGTATCACCTGGTGGGTTTGGAGCTGCCTTGGAAAGAATTGTGCACTGTGCTCTACTGGCAGCAGGAATGAGTTGCATAGACAACAAATTTGTGATCACTAGAGTGGAATACTTAGTTTAGGACACTGGAGTTAAGGTTATAGGTAAATATTCATTATTTAGTTCTCCTTGCCATTATCTGGACTATAAAACTGCTACCTTTTTTTTTTCAGTTAAAAACTTTCAGTGTGGTGCAGTATTTGTGGGTTTTACATCTCTATGCATGTAATTTGAAATTATCAGAGTTCACTGGTCATGTCATATTAAAAGCAGTGTTGAAACTCCAGCAGCAATTAATTGCTCTCTAAAAATCCAGTTGAAATTAACAAAGAAATGGAAGTAAAAATGTCTTAGACTAGAAGAAAACTTGTAATCTACTGCATAAAATTGTATATTCAGTTACAGATTGTATGTCTGTCTAGCATGTAAGATTCTTTATAGAGGAGTAGTAAACAGTGTTACACTATTCTAACTTATTTTCAAGAGAGAAAGGAGAGTTTTAGTGTCACTGTTGTGATCAGATTTTTGTCTACTCTTTTTTTATTTCAGATATTGACCACCCTTGTTAAAGGAGTTTGTAAACCAGTAACCTGCAAAATCCGCATTCTGCCCTCAGTAAGAAGATAAATCAGCTGTTGTTGCTCTGATTTACTATCAGTTAAAATATATATTGTTTTAGTATGTTTCACTGTATGCCTGTTGCTGTGAAACAGCACTTGGAACTTAAAATTTCTGTTTGGGATGCTGTCCCAGCCTAAATGGTTATCTCATCTGCAGGTGCAGAGACTGTGATTGTGGGCTTGCCAGTTTCTGTGATAGGCAAGGGCACAGAGGCTTTTATTCTCTAGATTTCTCAACTAAGTCGTTTTTATGTCATAGAGGTATAGGACAAAAGGGTATAGGAGAGCACCCCTCAAGCAGCCAGTAGATGCTAGTTAGTTCCTGTTTTTCACATGGGGTAGCCAATAGATGATTATTTTCTGTTCTTTCAGACTAATTTTTCTTCCATACTGTTTTCCTGTTCTTGCAGTTAGAACAGCCAATGAAGTTACAGGGTCTGTCTTTTTCAGGATCCAAACTTTTTTTACAGCTGATGTAGCTTCATTACTGCTTTTTTTTTTTTTTTTTTTTTTTAGTTGAATTTTTTCAATTTTTTTAAACCTCCAAGAGATAATGGGCCTTCTCTTTTAAAGACTGATTATTTTGCAATTGGGTGTTTAATTACCTGCTTAGATACTATGATTGCATATGACCTAAACAGATATTTCAGTAGATGGATGAGCTGTACCTGAGCCAGCTTTGTTCAGAAGTAGTTTATGTGTTGGGATAAACAAATGAAGCTTGTGTGGAAAGAATCAGTAACCCAGTCTAAGATCATTTTGGTTCAGAAGTATTAAGTTAGAGAACTGGCACCTTTATCCTCTTCCTTTTTGTTTCAAGCTGGTTTTGCATAATGTCATCCATCAGAACAGCAGGTGAGCTTCTGTCTCTGCATCCCTGCCAGCTGGGACGTGTTGCAGTTTTCAGACTGAATCTGATGTGTTTGGCATGAGCCACAGATGTTCCTTCAGCTTTTGAAAGGAAAATTTGCCTTACCTTTTTTCATTCTCCCTTTCCCTAGAGATGCATAAGGCAGGCTAGTGCAGCGGTAATGTCGATTTTATTTCTGCTTTTTAAGAGCATTTTACCTCTTTGAAGATATACTGGGCCTTTTGATTTACTGGGCATGTATGAATGTCCTTAGAATTTTTTAGATGCTGGTTAACATTCTTAAGACACATCTGAGAGGAATATTTATAGTTGTGTGATTGCATGCTAGGTTGATTTCGGAAGGCATCCTCTTACTGAAAAGCGTTTTAATTACAATTTACAGAGTAGTCATTAGAGAGGACTTGCTAATCAAATGTTCCAATCATTTTCAATTGATGGTCCAAAAACCTGTTGGAAAATATTCTCCTGCTACAGAGTATTATGTTACCTGGTTTGAGAAAATTTTTGATCTGTAGGTTCAAGGAAGCATTGAAGATAGATTCTTTTTTTCCCCATAGCATATAGTTCTTTAATTGAAGTATGTATTAAATGGTTGTAAATGTTGTGTTATTGGTGGAAGACAGGAATCTCTTTCCTCTTGATAAAAGACTTGCAGCATTTGTTTGTACAATGGTCACGTGTTAGTTATTCCTTTTGCTTTGAATTAAAATCATGTCAGACTGTCTTATCTCTCAGGTGGAGGATACTGTGAATCTGGTGAAGAGAATAGAGAAAACTGGCATTGCTGCCATTGCAGTCCATGGAAGGTAAATTGATTTTAGGCAAGAAAGACTTAGATTACTTTTTAGTTTGTTGATGACTGTAGCACAATATGATGACTGATATGAGTATACTCTATACTCTAAATGTAATGTGTGGTTCTGATTTCAACTGTTAACTGAATTGGTGTTCTAGGAAATCAAGTCAGCAATAATTAGGGAGTTGAACTGCTTGCTGCTCTTTTCCTAAACATTTTTTCTCAAAGACCAAATAGAACTAAAATTATCTTGCATACTTTGTCTCTAAAAAATCAAATATATAAAATAAATAAGCTGAAACAAGTGTATTGCAATAATCCTTGTGTCATGTCTGCTGTGGTTTAGAGATCTATAAATTCCACAGGAAATCTTTGGTCTTGTCTTTTTTTTCCTGTTTGTTGGAAAGGAAGAAGGAGGAGAGGCCTCAGCACCCTGTCCACTGTGATGTGATCAAGGCCATATCTGAAGCCGTCTCCATTCCAGTAATAGCAAAGTAAGTTGGTCTAATTAGCTCATTATGGTCAGATGCCTGTGCTTAAGGTTTCCAAGTGCAGGAAAAAGAACTATGATTAATTATATTAGTGTTGTTAATTTTTAGTGGAGGATCTCATGACTTCATCAAAGAATATGCAGACATTGAGACCTTCCAGAAAGCAACAGCTGCCTCATCAGTCATGATTGCTCGTGCTGCCATGTGGAATCCCTCTATCTTCAGAAAAGAGGGGTTTTGCCCCTTGAAGGATGTCATGCAAGATTACATCAAATATGTATGTTTTTTTGAAGGTCTTGTAATTAACATTGTTTAGAAGTGTTAATACAAATCTTACTGCAGTATCTTAACTCCATTTCAAAGACTTGGTTCTGGGGATATTTTAAGATGGTGCATGTTACATGGTCCTTGCAAATCAATCACTGCTTCCTCTGTTTGATTTTGTTCAGAAATCTGTATTCAGAAAACATGCTTTTTAGCCCTAGTTTCTTGGGAACATTTATGAGGCTTACCAGGCTATCTAAAAATGTCAAGAAATTTAAAAATATGTAGTCCAACTCCTTTGAAGTCACAGTTGTACAAATTGAACAGATTACTATATACAGTACACAACATTGAATTTAAAACATTGAACAGAAAAGTGAAGGAGTATTAAATGTTCAGTTGCTCCTAGATCCACTTTTAGAAATTAGTTACTTTTCACAAATACTATCAAGAAGTATTCACAGTAGGGAAGCAAAGGGAATGATTTGCCAATAAAGTAATGCTGTATTGTAGTAATGTAACTCCATTAGCTAAGTCATCTAATGTAGAAAGCTTTATCCATTATTCAAAAGACAAAATTTTAATGATGTAATAGGAAATTAGTCAGAAATCTGTAACTTTGATCATGTCATCGTTCAAATTCTTTTTTTTTGAATTTGAACTTGCTATTAACCAGTTTCTTACTAAAGTATCAGTGCATTGCTAGTCATTGATGTAAACAGGTGAACTCTTTTTTCAGAAGTATATGAGTCAGTTAACTTTAGTTCGTGAAGTCGTGCCAAAATAATCAGATCATAGTCACATTCATGGGTAGTGTTGAATATGTTACTGAGGAAACTGCACTCTGGTTTGCCTTTCAAAAATGATTGTGGAAGTTTCAAGAGACTATGCACAGTGTAGAAGATAGATTTGTTTGGTGTGCTTTTGAATTCTTTGTCTCTTTCCATCAGGCAGTGAGATATGACAATCACTACACCAACACTAAATACTGCTTGTGTCAGATGTTAAGAGAACAGTTGGAAACTACTCAGGGTAAGAAGCTGCACGCTGCACAGTCCACACAGGAGATCTGGTAAGCATGGACTTCAGAAAACGAGTTGTACTCTGTCAAAATTGCACACCACTTCTTTGTCTAGCACTGCCTGGCATTTCACACTGTCAGGAGAAGTTGCAAAAACCCCCAAAAAATCTAGATGGGAGATGTGAAATAACAGAATAAACTTTTCCAGGTTTCCTCCCTGCTCAGATGTTAAATCTTTAACCCTAAAACTCTCTATATTCAGCACACTAATTTGAGTGGTGCTTCACTAAGTGACAAGCATTTATCCAGTATTTGCATGAAGTGATTAAGAAAAATTTCAGCTTGTCTGAAATTTTGTGGAACTTGTCTTCTTCCAAGGATACTTATTTGATTTAGCTTTCCCACTTGCATGTGAGGTTTTTAATGTTACTGGAATATTTCTAACATATTTGTTCTAAAATGAACACTTAGAAACTCAAAAACATGTATCAGGGTTGTCTGGTTGTATGGTACTTAAATGTAATTATTTGTGCTGCTTTTCATTCCTGGAATGTCCTAATAAATGATGGCAGTCTTTTTGAGGAGATATAGTAGCTTTAAAGACTCTTGTCATCCTGCACATCTGAAACAGACTGGATGAAATTTCTCAGTGGGAGAGGCAGAAATGAAAACACAAAAGTTTTGAGAGAAACTATAAAATAGGCAGATGAATAAAGAATTTGCACAGAATTAGGGGAACACAGATTTGGACACATCTCAAACTGAACAAAATAAAGCTCTGAGCTTGCATGTGTCATATCCATGTTGTGTGTTGTAATTATCCTTCTGATAGAAGGGAAGAGTCTCCTTGTTTTTTATAAAATGAACAGTCTGAAAATGTTTGATATCTTATGTGTATGAAAATGGATGGAAATGTTGAAAGCTTGAAATATTTTGAAAAAGAATGTATTGGTTTCTAGCAAACCCTAATCAGCATTCTGTGCATGTTCAAAATTAATGGAAATGTCTGCAATCCTTTTGCCATCTTGTTGCCTTTTACCAATTTTTTCTTTCTAGAAATAATTCTGTCCATGATTATTACATTACAGTACCATGAAGGGACTTTGTATTGCATATATAAAGGGAGCTAGACTTCATTATTCTTAAAGGAGCAGTGGAATCCATGAACAACATTTAAAATTTGCAAATTACTTTTCACTTTGGCAACTTAAAGAATTTAACACGTTTTAGTATGCTAACGGACTAGCTATTTTGATTATAGATTTTGAGTTTAAGAAAAAAGATAAAGTATAGATTGGAACTCAAATCTTTTGCAACTTCAATAAAGTCTTAGCCCAGAGGGCGGTGGTGTTTTCTGCTGCATGAATAGCAATGCATGGTATGTAAAAGAAATACTGCAAAGTAGCAGTTTTACACAGGTAGTTAGAGGTGTCACAGTCCATACACATAAACGCTGGATAGAGATCTGATGTAGAACTATGGGGTTTATGTGCTATGCCTAACAATTCTTTAGGGGCTTCCAAAATCAACTTTTCAGTTTTTGTACATGTGATGCAATACCAACTTCAAAATGGGCTAAAGCAATGTGTGTGCAGGAGAGAGGGACAGAGAGAGCCATTTGAAAATTAATGAGATTGCTTTCTGCCAGCAAACCTGGTCTTTTAACCCCTGTTCTGAACAACCTGTTTCATGTCCAGATAGCTGAGGAACATTCAGTTTTTTAAAATGCACCAGTTTATCTTGAGACAAAAATAGTGCATAATTCTGCTGTCTCCTGGTGGTGAGGATGGGTTACAGCCATTTGAGCTTTAACCTCAGTGCTGAATGCAAGAGAACAGCCTGCTGCTCTTCCACAAAACATTTACATAGCAGTATGTAATAAATTGCCTTCCCTTAGTAGCATAAGTTAGTATTGTTCAGCTTCATTGCTTTTTTGCTTGGAGGATTTGGGATGGCTTTGTGGGCAGAATTCATTTTGTCATTGAACAGCCCCATATCAGCCAGCAGCCCCATAACAGAAAGTAAAAGTTTCTTTTATTCTGCAGATTTTATTGCCATTCTCACCTGCAGAATATCAATAGTCTCAGTTTTTCAAAGTAGATCCAACCTGCCATGAATTTGAAATTTAAAAGGGTTTGAGCCTTTGACTAAAATCCTGGTTGCTCCTTCTCTTTATTTGGGCTTGTGAATAATACTTTGAAGTCAGAAAATCTGAGATTTTGAGAGGTTTGGATGCTATAGTGTTTATTGCTTATAGTATTTTTAATCACTATAATTAGAAGAAGATTCTTTTTTCCTGCTTTTTGCTCATATTGCCCCTGTGGAGCTGATGCACCAGGAGTCACTCTGAGATGTTTGTTTGCTGATTCATCCAACTGCAAGTTCTTAAATGAGCCAATAACTAAAACATTGCAGGACCTGTATTTCTGACTGATTCTGCCTGCACTCCCACGCTACTAGTTGCATATGTAGTGCTGGAGATCAGAACATTCTTTTTCTACTTGTAGCTCAGCGATGTCTGGTAAGAATTGAAAGAGAAACAATATAACGTCACTGTGCAGAATATAGGCACGCTCCCACTTCATTCTTTATACTCTTAACATATCCTGTAAACACAATTGATTTCTACATTTTCTTTCTCTGTCATAATGTGATACAAAAATTTATAAACCGATCTCTAATATAAAGGAATTCTGTTTGAATAGTGAAGTCTTTGAAATGGGTGACTTCTATGAAGAAACCACAGCTATTTTTGAAGCGAAGAAAACATCTTTAGAAACCAAGATGCAAGATGAAGATGACCAAATGGAAGATCCAGATGTAATAAAAATGGCTGTTAGATTTGACAAGTAAGCATGCAAATCAAGTTTTTCACTCTCTTGCATCTCTGAATAATAACTGTGGGGTTGATAATGTCTTAACAGTTTTTTGAAAATGATGATTTGCAAAGCAGCACTCACTGAGTGAATTGCTATGAAGCAGTAAGTGAACATGATTGCATAGTCACCACTCTTCCTGTGCCATTTGGATGTTGTAGGATGTTCTTTAGTTCCAGGCTTCCTGAGACTGCTAAACTCTCGTTAGCTTGAAAGTGCTGAGTGCTCTAAAAGAAAATAAAAAAAAAGAACATTTCTATGTGGAAAAGTATATTACAAAGATGCAGAGTTCAGTTATTTTTAGTGAAACTTGACTAAAACATAATAATTTTTCTAAAAGAAGTCCTGAACAAATTTCTTAATACTCTTCAAATTTCTTAATATCTGAGCAGATAACGTGCTCATCTGAAGTCTTCTAAATGTGTACCACTCATAAGCTATTCCTTGAAAAATTAATTCATGGAGTGGAATTCTATTTTATATAGTTTTTAATTATAATCTGTGAAGCCTATAGAATTGCGGTTAATTTCCATGTTAAACTCGTGTTTGCTGGTTTTGCTAATAGGCCTACCAAACAGCTCAAGAAGAGTGTGATATGTAAAATCCTCCACAAATCCAGTCATAATGCTTTAATATTTAGAGGATATATTACCTGGCTCCTTGAGAACTGAATACAGATTTTATAATGGTTTTTTGTTCTGCCATGTGCTAGGGGCTGTAATTCTGTGTCAGTAACTGAATAAATTCCTACATTTTCTACCCTTTTTTCATTTGATTACTGCTTTGTAACAGAAGCAGCTTCTCCTTTTTTCTACTAGTGTTTAATTGGTGCTTATAATAAGCAGTACCAAACTGTGTCTCTCTTCTGTGTCACATATTTAGTTAGAATCTCCTTTCTGGTAATTATCTCTTCTCTAGCTGTATTGCTACGGGATGTAAATGTTCAGGAAAACTTTAGATTTTATTTTACATGTTTTGTCACGCCTATTACTTGAGTTATCTAATGAAGAAGAAGCATATTTTTTCATAATATAAGCTGTAAAATTAAACTTCAAATAACTGGTGGAAGTAATACCATAAGCAGCACTGTCTTTTTAAAATAGAACTTTGTGCACAGTTGTTGACCACAAATTTTTCTGTCTAGGCGAGAATATCCACCACAGATCACTCCAAAAATGTATCTTCTGGAATGGTGTAGGAAAGAAAAGCATCCTCAGCCTGTTTATGAAACTGTGAGTCAATGAAAACCCTTTCAAACCTCTTCCTCTGCCTTGTATATGAAATTAAGTATTTTAGGGCTCAAGGTAGTGAGAAATTCTGCTTCCCAGTCTGGTGTAGCAGCTGCAGAAATGGTAATGATCACAGGTATGAAAATAGCAGCTTATTTTATTAGAAAATAAAAAATTAAAAGTCAGACCTTCAATCTGCTTTTGAGTCATTTGTGAAAGAAGCTGCTGTAGCTTCTTGGTCATTATATAGGAGCCCATAACTGGCTTTTTTTTTACTGCTTCTGTGAAATAAAGAATTAAATCTTGGAATGTTTTCTCTGTTGTTGCACACTGTTACAGATAGGAACTGTATGGGACAGGAGCACCTGTTTGGTTAGATGGGGACATTATTTGATTACTTTTTATTTTTATAAAGCAAAAATATTTGTAGCTTGGACAATTTCTTAATTTTTTAATGCTGAATATGTATGATGAAATTTGTGGTTTGTTTAAAACTACTCTAATTTGTGAATTAGAGTAGTTTTAAAGTTATGTTACTTGTTATTCTTGTCTTTATACCTACAAAGGAATGTTGATGATGTTGTTTCTTCTGTAAATTACATGACTGGTTTTTGACAGCCCCTTCCCTTTTAATTCTTTTTTTCTATAGGTTCAAAGACCACTGGATAGATTATTCTGCTCAGTAGTGACAGTAGCTGAGCAAAAATACCGATCAACTCTGTGGTAAGCCATCCTTAATGGGTTTTTCAGCTGGACTTTTGTTTCTGAAATGTTGCTTAAAAACTTGTATTAAAAGGATATTCCAGTTTATTCCAGTTGACTCTGACAAAGGTCAACTAAAAGCTACCTCCTAAAGCTACCTCTAGGAGGGAGAAATGATTAAAAACTTCTGAGAATTGCATGTGACAAGAGGAAGTAAGCACTGGCATAATCAAGTGAACGGTTACAGCTTTTAATTCACTTTGTGCTAGTACACAAGTTGTACTGGAAGGGGAGCAAATAGGTGACCCAGTTCCATTCTGTATGTGATGAGTTCAGATGGAAGCTGAGGGAGGCAAAGGGAAATGTTGGAGGAGGTTATGTCTTCAGCCACTGCAGCAGATCCATTCCTGATAAGAAGTCAGGACCAAGTGTCTAAATCCAGTGAAGCAGAGGACAGTACACTGAGTTCTTGGAGATCACCGTTAATTAGCAGCTGCATCCAGGGCTGCTCTAAAGTTTCATGATGGTATTTTATACAACCATCCATTAATACCAGGGTTGATTTGAGGAATTTGCACCTAAGGTGATCTTGATTTAGCTGCAAAGCTAGAGCTCAGCATTGAACATTTTAAACAGGACAAGTGCACACAACTGCTTTGCAGCCTTCCTGTTCAGAGACTTTAGGAAGTTATGCTCAGCTGATATGAAATTTTGAGAAGAAAATATTTTCAAATACTGACTTCCACAAATGTGTGATGTGCAGTCTTTCTCAGAAATGACAGAATTTTTATTATTATGGAACAGTTCCTGCTTCTGTCAGCATCAATGGACTTGTACATTTGCCAGAGAGTATACTTACGCCTGAGTCTCTTTCAAGAAAAGGGATCCTTCATAACTCAGTTTTGTTTAGTGATCATATTTGTAAGAGTTACCTTTCTGAGGATTGTGTGGGCCAAACACACACTGGCTGTGTACCTTTGAAATGGAGAGTGCTCGAGAGACAAGACCTGGTAGAGAGAGATTTTCTAGGAATATTGCATCAGGAGTGATGCATCAACACTTGACACCTAGCAAGATTGAAATAATTTCTGGAACTGACCTGTTTTGTTCCTCTGCTGTGGGATGACTACAAATGCTTGTTTCATGATGTTGCATCAGAGACAGGAAATTGTCTCTTGGCAGTGTGGAGACCTCAGTTTCTACTTTTACGTGTGCTGTGTGTGCTTGCTCTTCAGGGACAAGTCCAAGAAACTGGCAGAACAGGCTGCAGCTATTGTCTGTCTGAGAACGCTGGGTGTCCCAGAGGGAAAGCTCTGTGAGGCAGAAAATCACCTGATTAACAAACGCAAGAGGGGGGACCAGGAGCGCTTGATTAGCAGAGACCATGGAGAGGATCTTGCTGAGCCTTCCCATAAAAAAGCCAATTTTATTGAAGACACTTCTGACATGAACGTGCCGAAGATGCCACGATAGCATGGAAATTAGTGGTTTTATGCCTATGCAGCTACAAATGAGCTCCTATTTGTATATCTTGCTGTTCACATTTCATTTGGATTCTCTCAGAGACAGATAAATTTCCCAGTTGTGAAAAATGCCACTGAGATGTTTACTGTTCACCACCCACTGTCCCTATGGTGCCTTTCAGATGATAATTAGGAACTTGATTTTAAAGAACATGGAGAAGTTAATCCCAATAATAAACTTTTTTAAAATATCAGGTATTTTCAAAGCAATTTTGTCATTGGTTTCATTCCTAGTTTTTTTTAATTTTTATAAGTCTGCAGTGTGCTGGTAAGAGATGTATTAATACATCATCCACAAACAGAGGAATGGAACTGTGTATTGGAACTGTGTAGTTAATCAGAAAAATCAATGTAGGAAAATAATTCATGGCAAAGTAGACATGGTTGTGTCTCCTTTTGCATGTTTTGCAAGCTTTGTTTACACCCCTCATGTATCAAGAAAAAGTTTTTTTGCAGAGAGAAGGACTTAAAAATTGTAAGATAAGCATTAAAATAATGTTCTTCTGTGATAACTTTTACTATGTTTTACCTTTCAGAAATATGACAGTAGAATTAACTGTCCTTTCCTCGTCTTAGGTGTTAACAATTGTGTCTTCCAGTAAGGAACTGGAGCCAAGCCTGGTAGCAATGACTTGATTGAATGAAGGTCCTTTGAGTTTTTGTCTTTTGAACTTGAAAGTCCTCGTAAATGTCTACAAGTAGCTTACTTGCATTAACAGCCATCCAAATATGGCCTCGTATGTTCTTGAAATGTGACCTTGTTTGTCTCAGTAATCAGCTGTTGGTGATACAGGGATCTTGATCAAAGGCCCATGTTCTCTTCCTTGTTTTCCAGCATCACAACTTCCCATTAAAGTAAACTGTAAGTAAATGCTGTATGCCAAGAGAGGATACAGACCCTGTCCAATTCATGGCAACTCAGCTGAGCTTGTGTGATCTAAATTAGAGTTCTGAATCCTCAAAAGAATGCCAAAAGAATTCAGAGATCTCTGTTATTAACCGTTTATTGAAACGGTGGCTTAGTTTCCCTCAACAGTGTGAGGGATCTTGAGATTATCAGCTCTGGTCTGAAAACAAAATGATGGGGATGTATCATGCCATGGTCTCTAAAGTACTTTGCATAAAGAATATACAAAGTATGTAATACAAGATATAATTCATTTGGTTGCAATTCATAAAGAATCTTTCTATTTAAAATTTTGATTCTTTTCCTCAAGTGATAGTGCCACATGAAACCATTCTTTTAAAAAGAAAGAACAATATGTCATCAGATAATATTTAGGGTTGTGAAGTTAAAATGTCTGCTGTTTAGATCAAAGTAATTTACACTAAATCTATACAGTCTAGGAAGAAGGAAGTTTTTCTTGTTCAATTTGTACATTGCAGTAAATGCACTTTAATATGTTTACATTTGATATAATTTTAGTGCTACAATTTTACTCTGAAGCACTAAAATAATTTGCAATATTAAGCAGAAATTTCAGAAGTAGTCCTTTTCCTATTTAAAGTTCTGTCTGGATAGCTTACCTTTGTCAGAACTATTTGGAGCCATAATAATAAAGAAAAAGTCGTTTTTAGGTCCTGCTACCAGTGTGGTTTGCAAGGTCTAATGCAATAGAGTCATGGAATGTTTGAGTGTGGAAAGGACCTCTGGAGATTGTGTGGTCTAAACCCCCTGCTCAAAGCAGGGTGAACTAGGGCAGGTTTCCCAGGACCATGTCTAACTGGGTTTTGCACATCTTCAGGGACTGAGACTCCACAACCTTTCTTGGCAACCTGTTCCAGTGTTTGAGCACCCTTAAGGTAAGCAAAAGCAAAAGATATTCCTTCTTCTACATGGAATATCCTTTATTTCAACTTTCTGCCACACAGAAGGATCTGGCTTAGTCTCGTAATCATTGTCGGTCTAAAAGGAAAATCTTTGGGTAATACAGGTGGTGGTGCCTAAGTACAGGGTGGACTTGTATGGCAGCATTTACTGTGGATCAGTGGAAGTTACAGTGGATTGGGATGAGTTTATAGATAAGTCAGTCATGAGAAGCATGTTATTTTTCTTTGACCCAGGAAGAGCCCCAAAAAATTACTCAGGAGAAAGTGTGTCACTGCTGACTTGAACTTTTTACACAAGTGAGATAGGATCATTCAGTTTAGGAGCCAAGGTCTTCATAACAGTATTTGTACCTTGGGGATTTTTATTTCTGGTATTTTGTCATGTGATGTGAGCGTGCATCCTCCTGCCTCCTTAGTGAGGTACAGCCTGTGCAGACTTTTCATATTGCTTCCTTCCAGCCAGTGACTGCATGCAATTCAGAGCACAGGTTTGTGGTGAGAGGTGGGTGTTCCAGTGCTTCTGGAGAAAGTGTAAATCTTGGGTTCATTTGATCAGCTGAGCAGATGCAGGATGCAGAAAATTCACATGTAACTGTAGTTGAAGATAGATACCTTAACACAGGTGGTAAGAGTACCAGCCTGGAGGTGCTTTGCTACTCATCTCATATTACATAATATGTTGCCTTGGCTTGGTTGATGGAGAGGGTTGGATAAAACTGGCTGCAGTTTGCTGTGAGTGAAACAAATTCTATGTTAACACTAGTCTGCAAAGTGTGTGTGTTAAATCAAATGGGTGCTAAACGTTGAGGGGGGATGTTTCTGTTTTCTAGTAACTGCATGTTTTCAAATCCTTCCTGAAATTATTACATGGTTGCCAATGTTACACTTACTCTCTGCAGGGTTGTACACATTAACAGGGCTGTCTGTGCTGTAGTTATGGATAGGCCAAACAGAGCCTGTGAAAATGAGAGTGAGGAGTCACTCTGTTGGAATGAGCTTTTAATGCTAAATATAGAAGGGCTGTAATTCTGGCAAGTGGCTAGAAAGTGTAACATTTGACACCTTTGATCAGTTTCAGGAAGAACCAAAGAAATGTTGCACTTGTATATATATGCCTGTGCTTGCCAGAATGTTGTGATTTAATGAATTTCTGTTGCATACTTTCATTCCTTGTAACTGTTAAAATCAATGTGTGACAACTTTGATCATTCTATTAATGCTGACCAGTTCTACAGATAGGATAACTGTATTTAGCATGTGTGTTCTCTTTTCAGCACTGGTGGTAATTACTTCAGTGACCAGTGCTTTCCTCCTAGAAATCGTTACACTTGCATTGCTTTTAAAGAGCAACTGGTTACTCTGTGAGTTTCTGCCGTGCTTCTCTTCCCTGCTGTACCTTCCGGAAACAGAAGGTGGCAGGTTTTTTTATTGTTTTCAGAAAAATATGCCGACTTCTGTAGTATTTACCAATCCAGCCATTGCACTTCAGCATTCTTGCATAGGATAGCAATTGAGACCACAGCTGAGTTGGATGATATTTAGCTTCACTTTTCAGAAACTTTTTTAATTTTAATGTGGTGTGAATATGATACTTGGTCAATACTGCTGAAAGCTGTGCTCTATTTTAAGTATTTGCTAAGTGAAAATGTTTCACTATTAATCCTATGGAACTCTATGAAGCAACTGGAGGGTTTTGTGTCCCAGGGGTACCATCAGCCAACAAATAAGCAGTTGTATTTTTTTACTTGATAGTGATGCTGCAGAGAGTACTTGTAATGATACCTGCCAAAGTGTGGCCCATGGGGAGAACTCTAACTTGTCCTCCCTGTATTCTGCTTACTAGAAATGTGAATGGGAATGCAGAGATATTTTTACCAGCCTTTAGCGTGGATGCACTCACTGTGGGTCTACCTCCAGGGCCTTGCTGGCTGGAATGCTTTTAGGAATGTCCCGGGCTCTGAGCCCAACCCCGCCCTGGAATGTGAGGTTAAATGTTGGCGGTACAAATACAGAGTTTGAATATCAAAATCCTAGAGTTCCCCAGCACTGCAGTTTCAGAAACTGGCAAGTGAGCCACATGTCAGCTCAGCTGCTCTCCGATTCAAAGAATAAGCGTGCCTTGGGTTGCTGGGGAAGGAGGGGAGGTGGGATGGTTTTTGTTTTGCTTTGGTTTTCACTTACCCGTTATGACACGCAGAGGAACGTGCTTTTCAAACACGTCAACTGGCAAGATCGTGAGAGGTCCCAGACAGGTGTTAGCTGGAAAGAGTCTTCATTCACAAAACCATTTTACTGCCATTCTTTAATCAAACCTAGGAGCTCAGCATAATGAGAGCTATTGCCTTTTTAAACAGGAACTTGCTTATATTTGGGTTCTGAGTGAAGGAGTGATGAGATGGCCTGCAAGGCTTAGGTTCTGTCTGTGCCACAGTGCAGGAGCCTGACGCTTGAGGCTTTGAGTCAGAGGTGCTGATGACAAAGCTGATGAAAAACATTAAAAGCTAAACATGGAAAGCAAGCCTTTGGTGAGGAGGGAGTGCATCATGTATTGTTAAAAAACAGTTGGCTAGGTCAGTTAAGGAGAAGAGCTGCTGAGCTCCAGGGGGAGTCTGGTTCAGTCACCCATATTCCAAGCAGCTCTAACCTCCTTGGTTAGGGCTTTGTGAGAGGAGGCTTAAAATATGCCTCACTTGTGGTGTTCAGTTAGCTCCCAAACGAAACTGTGTTGCAGGAGCTAATATGAATCAGCTGTTAAACATCTATCAATTAAACAAATAAATACTTTTCCCTTGCCTTGGTGTGGTGGGACAGTCTCTGTTTTCTGTTTTTAGAAAATTATTGTCTGCAAGAGCACTGTAGTACAAATCTGATCTTTTACTCATTTTAACTTAATTTTGCTTGATAAACTCTGTACAAGCTCCGTTTGTTAATGCTTCAGTATGTCATTGTGTTCCTGTTCAACCGCCTTTAAAAATTATTGCTTGGTGATTGCAACCAATGGATATCATCTATATATAGTTGTGAACATGCTTTTTTTTATTAGTATTCTGTTGCATGGAGCTGGCAGAACTGGATTTGAATATAGATCTTCGACCTACTTTTTAGGTGGTTTAAAACTGTATAAACACATTCCCTTTTCTGATACTTTTTTTGTTGATGTGCAAACTTCTCTAAGCAGTGTCAGGCTGCCATGCATGCCTGTGCACTTGCCACTGCCTCTGCACAGGTGTTAGCATGGATTGTCAGCAGCTGGTCATGGGCCCTCGTGTTAAACTTCTCAAACAGAAACTGATAAAGTTGTTTCCCTCATTGTGGTCAAAGAAAAGTGAGTGTTATAAAGATATTTAATTTAAGCTAGCACATTTTTACCTTTTCTAATCTCAAGTGTTGGAAAATATTATCTTTTTGAGTAACAAAAAAAACCCAGACTGTAATTGAACTTCATTGGGAAGCTTCTCAGTCACTTACCTGGTTTGGTTCAGTATATGCTTATTACTTAAGAAATGGACTACTGCAGTTTTCTTTAAGTTTTTCAGGCAGTAAAAGGGTTTTTTTTTTTGTTTTGGTGGGGGGGGTGGTTATTTGTTAGGTAGTTCACTGTTTCATTAGCTCTCTGAATTGCTATAAAATTGAAAGCAAAGTTTCTGGTCATCTGTGTATCTGTTCTAGTTACATACCCATACTAAATCCCAAGCAACAAAAGGTTTAAAAGCTGAAGCCATTGTTTTCTTTTGTGCTGAAATAGAGCCAAGTCCTGGACACCAGACAGAACACAAGTAAACATGTGTGAGTAGAGGCACCTACATGAGCCACAAAACCCATGAGATCTGAAGAGTGTTAAAAACAATATGTGGCAGTTTCACTTAAGCAGAAATGTGCATTTATTTCCCCTGTATGGCATACAAAAGGGATGTTTGTAAGGGGTTTTTTAAAGAAGTTAATTTAACATTGTGTGTTCAGATCTGTAGCTGGAAGGGAATGGTTGGTGGAGTGCTCACAAGAGCATCAGAGCGATATGATTTCAGAGAGGTGCAACATTGGGACTGCAGGATTCGGGCAGTAAATCACTGTACAGTTAGATCATGATGCCTACCTGTCACATCAGTGGCATGGTAATTATGTGTGACATTCTCTTATTACAGCTAATAGCAGCTTTCATATTTTTCTGTGCCTGAACATGGAAAACAGTTGTAGTTCTTTTAGTACTTTCTTGTAGTAGAAAGTTTATAGCCTGTAGGCTGTAGAAATACTGCATTATGAATGCTGAATTAATAGGGATTTAATAAATGACCTTCTCTCCCATTAACTTTTATCAGCATGCCAAGTGTTGCAATGTAGACTGTAAAATCAGTGGTAGTTTGCTCACTGGTGTGAGTAACATGCATGACTGTGCAGCATGACCTGAGAGTGCATATCCCATAATGGCAGCAATGCTGGGTGAA